>JAVKPL010006630.1:0-26512 GCA_032173675.1 Gastrolobium villosum | reverse complement strand
TCTAAACCACCGCGTCTCTTATCTGCATAAGCACCTAATAACGATAAATGAAAATTTTCAGCACTCATAAACCCTGCGGTGGCGGAAATTAAAGATTATGTGAAGATCTGGAAATTAAACTGGATATGCATAAGCACCTAAATTTTCAGCACACACAAAAACTGGAAATTAAAGTTTCGCATTTATAAAACAGAGCGTATATCTCTTATACCTTATTTTAACGGCGGCGGTGGATTAGAGGGGGAGGCGCGACGGCGGCGGTCGAGTGAGGCGGCGCGACGGCGGAGGTGGAGGGGCGTCCATGCGATGGCGGCTATGGGCAGCGGCGGCGGTGGAGAGTATAACTGGTAAGAGAGAGAGTATGATTAGAGAAAAAAGGGAGAGAGAAAGGGAAGTGAGGGTGTATATAAGAATTAAATCAGGATTATTGGATCAAAAAATAATTTAACGGTGAGATTGACTGGTATGGTTGTAACATGACTTGATTATTACAATATCCTATCCCACCCATAGTAATCATTTGGTTGTTTGGCTGAAAGCTAGGAAGAACCGTAAATAATGTTTCAATTGTTTCTCATAAAAGGAGGCTATTCGATCATTCACGAGTGCGTCAATCATATTTTTGTCTATTTGATAGGCTCGTAAAAGTTATTTTTCGATGGAAGATATTTAATTTTATGGACCGGCAAAACAGCTTTTATAATTTTTTAATGAGAAGATGATTCATTAGTATTAATTTACGGAAAACAATTTCTCCTTTAATAGGAGAGATGTTTTTTCATGTAAGCGAGAATCCATTGTAGTGTAATATTTTTATTTATTTTTTATTTATGGAGAGATCCATTAAATTTATGTGTGTAAAAGATTTTCTAACATCATGTTAATTGAGAGATGTAAAATGCATTATTTTAAGGTTGAGACCTTTCAATAGCTCAATCGGCATAAGGTAAAGCAATCTGCTTAAACTAGAAAATAATGAGCTCTCCAAAATAGATACGCTGATCTCATTAAGAAAAATTGAATTTTTTTTTTCACATAACTAAACACTCTACGCCGAAAAATAATTTGAGAGCATAATAATGCATAGAAATATATAAGTATTATGTCGTAGGAATAAATTTTTTATTCTGCAATTATTTTTTAATTATAAATAATATACAATTAAAATATTCAAGTTATTGAAGTGGTGGAAAAAAAATTATTTTAATATTACAATTATGAACTACCTTAATAAATAAGTAATAAAATAATGGGCTTTCTATCTCTGCTGTCACGGTAAAATTTTATCTTCTCCCACTAAAACAAAATCATAGTAGGGCCTATCATTTAAAAAGAATAAAAAGTAAAATAAAATAAATGAAAATTTTTCTTGAGTCTGTTGCATAAGGATAAATCATCTATAGTGACACTAGATGTTTTTTTCCCTAAAATAATATGCAACAAACCCTAATACATATCATAACATTCCAAAATATTCAAATAGCGAAAAAAAAAAAATCACAAATAATACGGTTGAAATTAAATTTATTTTTTTCTATAGAACAAGGGTCTCTTTCAGTTCTTTAAGAATACATGATTATTATTATTTTGAACCTTTAATATAAAGATTCTCATTTACTACTCAAGTCATTAATAATGAATAAAAAGATATAAAGATTCTCATTTACTACTCAAGTCATTAATAATGAATAAAAAGATACTATACCTTTGAATTTATTTTATATGTAATAGTGTTGACGTTATATAATTGCATAATTTTTATGCTCATGAATCAAATCAAATACGTTTGTTTTAAGACAAATTGGTAGAAAAATTACTTTATACCAACAAATTCACCAATGCGAGTGATTTTTAATATCATTTTAACAAATTTACATTTTATTTCATTAAAGATAACATAAATAACACATAAATTAGCTGAGAAGCACTTTAATATTTCATAGAATTCACATCTTACAAGCGAACACGCATAAATTGTAATGACACAATTAAAAAAAGTTCATTTTTTCTGATATTAGTGCAGATAAATTATCTGTAATAAATCCAATACAACTTGCATTAACTGCAGAATTACTTCATTAAAGATAACATAAATAACATATAAATGAGCTGAGAAGCACTTTAATATTTCATAGAATTCACATGTTACAAGCGAACACGCATAAATTGTAATGACACAAATAAAAAAAAGTTCGTTTTTTCTGATATTACTGCATATAAGTTATCTGCAATAAATCCAATACAAATTACATTAACTACATAAATATTTTTCCCTCAAAAAATAAGTGCTTCATTCAACCTCCAAAACCATAGAGGGTCCTTCCCTGTCTCTTGAGAGCATAAACCACGTCCATGGCGGTCACCGTCTTCCTCCTAGCATGCTCCGTGTACGTCACAGCATCGCGAATGACGTTCTCCAAGAAAATCTTCAACACACCTCTAGTTTCTTCATAGATCAACCCGCTTATCCTTTTCACGCCACCTCTCCGAGCCAATCTCCTAATCGCAGGCTTCGTGATTCCCTGGATGTTATCGCGCAGCACTTTCCTGTGCCTCTTCGCGCCTCCTTTCCCCAAACCCTTACCACCTTTCCCGCGACCTGACATTTTCCTGAGAAAATATAAATTGAAGATTTATGGATTTGATTTTGATACGAATGGTTAATGAGTCATAATGACGAATGTGATTGGAATATTTATACTGAAGCGGAAGAAGAGGCATGTGATTTTTGAATTTTGATCTCGATCGTTGGATTCGGATTAATCGACGGCTTAAGTTTATCATCCGTGGTTTGTTACATGGAAAACTAGTGGGCGTCGATAGAAAAATTTAACGGTCAGATTTCGTTTTGGAGGGCATGTGCGGATCACGACTTTGTTAAAATTTTGTAAGATAAATCTTAATTTTTTTTTTTTTTGAAAACAAGATAAATCTTAATTTCTTTACAGATATGTGGAAGAAAAAAGTTTGCACAAGAAGGGCATTGCAAACCACAAAAAGTAAGGTAATGGCAAATGCTCTTATTGTTAAGATGGTTTTATTAATGTTATGTTACATAATATAAGTGTAGTTTCTAACACACACAATAATGAGTAGAGAGAAAGTGGAATGATGAAAGAAAAAGAAAAATATGTGGACCCCACCTCTTTAATGTGTGTGTAGGAAAGTAAGTTACGTATAATAAACATCCCTTCTTAAAAATATATAATTAAATAACAAATGAACAACAAAATGCAATAAGGTAGCAATAAAGTATAAATGACAAAATGTAGCAAACTAGCAAGAATATATAGCACATTTCTCCTAGGGGTGTTTGTTTCAAGAGTTTTTCCTGTTTTCCTAGCTAAGTGCAGAAGGCAATATCAATTCCCCATGTTTGGTTAACATATGTGATGAATTTTACCCATCTAACTCACTTGTCTATCAATCACAATTGCATGTAAAAATACACAAAAACACTATTGCAGAAAGCATCTTAGGAGGTGGTATTTCTACGAGAAAACCGGCTAAGTTAGGGCGTGCAAGTAAATCGTTTAGGTGCCATTCCCATCAATATTTTATCTTCAACTAAACACATATTAAGGAATTTCTTTCAATTTTCTTGGTAAAATTTTGCCCAACCAAACAACTTTTTTAAAATTTTCCTATCTAACTCACTTTTCCTGCAGATCCCTAGTATTTACATTTCCCTAGTAAAAAAAATTCACCTCAACCAAACAGCCCCCTAAGAAATTTTAGAGATAAACAAAATTCTATACATATAATTAGATTATAATATCCACTGACCTTTACCTTTTTGTATACTTTTTTGGTTAAAATTGTGACCTAATCAGAGAAATGACGAAAATGAGAGAAAAAAAAAGAAAAATAATAGAAAAATGAAGAGAGAGAAAATTCTAAATTTTGTGTAGTTTCTATCTTTGATAAGTGATCAAAAGTGATACAAGTATGCTCTTTATAGAGATTATTTACATTGGTGACACAGCAGCTAGTAGCTATTATGTTATAAAAATAATAAGTTTGTTAAAATTGAGTTGAGATAGAGATCAGGTACAACTCAAATTATAGTATAAGACTAGGCAAATTACATAAATATCTCTACTACTTAAGAGGCATTACAAAAGTTGTACTTTCATATTTACACTAATAAGCCCCCTCAAACTCAGGGTGGATGGAGAAAAATGTGAGTCCACCACGGTGAGTTTGCCCCTTAATGAAGCAAAACAAGAAACAAAAACTCTTGGTGAGAGAGTCAGCAATTTGATCCAATGTTAGAACATGATAGAAGCGAATTTCCTTAGCAAGAACACGCTCTTTGACAAAAAAGATATCTAACTCTATATGTATTGTTCTGGCATGGAACACATGGTTATGAGAAAGAGACGTTGTGCTTAAGTTGTCACAGGAAATATGGGGAGTTGTGAACTAAATATGAAGCTCTTGAAGTAGTGATTTGAGCCAAAGTACATCAGCAGTAGTGTAACATCCCGGGCACTGGCGAGGGCGGAGAGTGATCGCCGGTGCGCAAGGGCACGGACAAGGAGCGGCTCCTGGTAGGCTTCCGGCGACGGGGGTACATGAATGAATCGAATAACACCGGAAAGAGAGGGATTCCAGAGACTGTGCTGGTATGAGACAGTACAGTTGGGAATGGCTTATAAGAATTAATTGGTACTATCTATACTAACAAGATGCATCTACTTTTCGGTAGCCCAGATGAAGAACTCCACAGTTAAGCGTGCTTAAGTTTTCCCGGGAAGTGTGCGAGTGAGGACAAAACACGCTGAAAAGTCTCGTGTTAGTGTGTGGGGACAGTCGTTAATCCTTGCAAGTTGCCAGGCGTTACAAGTGGTATCAGAGCAGGGCCTCTCATCCAGTACGGTGTGGTTCGAGGACGAACCAGGCGGAAGCTGGTGGGCATGTAACATCCCGGGCGCTGACGAGGGCGGGGAGTGATCGCCGGTGCGCAAGGCCACGGACAAGGAGCGGCTCCTGGCAGGCTTCCAGCGACGGGGGTACATGAATGAATCGAATAACACCGGAAAGAGAGGGATTCCAGAGACTGTGCTGGTATGGGACAGTACAGTTGGGAATGGCTTATAAGAATTAATTGGTACTACCTATACTAACAAGATGCATCTACTTTTCGGTAGCCCAGATCGGAAGAACTCCACAGTTAAGCGTGCTTGACTTGTAGCAATTCTGGGATGTGTGACCTCCTGAGAAGTTTTCCCGGGAAGTGTGCGAGTGAGGACAAAACACGCTGAAAAGTCTCGTGTTAGTGTGTGGGGACAGTCGTTAATCCTTGCAAGTTGCCAGGCGTTACAAGTAGCAAGAGCTAGACTGCAACTTCAGCAGTAGCTAGAGCTAGACTGCAATACTTTGCTTCACTGCTAAAGCGTGCAATTAGATTTTGTTTCTTGGATCACCAAGAGACTAAGTTTGAGCCAAAAAATACACAAGAGCATGAGGTGGATTTGCGATCATCTGGGTCACTGGCCCGATCATCAAGTGACGCAATCAGCATCACGAAATCAACCACCAAGTCAGATAATTTAAGAATAAAAAACTTAGCCTAACTAGAATGATCCATCAAAAGTAATATGTCCAAGTTTATACCATGTATAGATCAACAATTATAAAAAAGACAAGAAAAATCCACTTATCGACACTCAAAGTTGAAATTAAAAATGCAACCAAAGAGAAAATAATGTAAAGAGGAAGAAGACTTCATGTCCTCCCTAAGGAGGGTAGGTGACATCAGTAAGCCTGATCTCTGCCTCCACAAGCTGCTGCTGCGATCTCTCGTGAAATGGCATAAGGAGATGTCCATGCACCGTGAAAGTCCTCCTATTGGGTTTAATAGGCATTTGCTCCGAAGGTTCCTTCTTCTTTAGAATAAGATGTTTTTGTTTTTGATTTTTTTCCTTGCAAAGTTCCCCAGCAACTGCGCCAAATTTGATGTGAGCCATTCAAATTAAAAAAAAGGGTTCAATAAAAATTGTAGTAAAGGGCACAACCTGAATCATTTCTCTCAAGAAATTTGCAAGGAACTTAATCGCTCAATTAAAAACGAAAACTAAATCAATATGGAAACAAAGTATAAACGAGAACTAACTCGAAACTGAAACTAAATAGTAACGGGAATTAAATAGAAAAATAGGAACTAATTAAAAGTGGAAACTAAAAATAGAGGTTTTTAATAGGATTGGAAATTAAAGCAAGATTAAAAGAAAAAGAAATTTGTTAATTTGAAAATGACCAACCCAGAGTTAGGATTCCTAGGACATCCATCATCGGACAATAGTTACTAAATCGTGGCTGACCCAAAGCAAATCAAAATCCCTGTATTTGCTTAGAAACCTCTCTCTAGACGATCACCTAGCGTTTAATCGAATACGACATGTTTGCTCGTGCAATCGCGGGGTATCAACCCGTTCAACTTAAGATCACTAGATTAATTAACCTAAACGTTAAATCTAACATTTAATCTCTTCCCTAAATCAATCGCACATCTTGAATCCAAGATAAGGGGAGAGAAAAGAAGTTGGGTTCAGAAGGAACGCAGGTCCTCAGGATTCAACCATGGAATCTTCAACCCTTGGGTTGATTAAAGAAACAAAATTTTATTGATCTCAAAACTATAAATGCAAAACAGAAATGAAAGATAATCCACAAGGTTCCCACTCTCGCACTTTTAACCACTAATCAAGCTGGGCTTTGGGCTCTAGAAATTCAACCCAAAATAAAAGGATAAAAACATAAATAATGGCTCTGGGCCTCATGTATATTGGATTCAAAATTATAACTTAAGCCCACTTAATTAACTAAAATTCCATAATCATGTTTCTAACTCGGGCTCCAACTTCGACCATTTTCTTGTCCAAATTGGGTTGCCATGTCATAACATTTGTAGTCCTCTGAATTATCTGCAAAACAAGACAAGAATGAGATTAATCGAACACTTGTAGCAAGAATTATGATCAAAATAGGCAGTAACATAAATTTGGAAATTTATGATAAAAATGAATTAAATTAAATTAAGAGCCCAACTAATTAATTTAGTCCAAAAGTCTTTTATTCTTACAATAAAAAATCATAAAACTTGATCAAGAGCACAAATAAGTGTAATAAATATTAATTGCTAATGGAATGGAACCAAGGTCCAAGTAGAGTTTGCTTGGAGATCACTAAATTATAATTGCAAAGCCGAAAGCCAAGGGGGCTATGAGCAAACTTGGAGCGAATAATAATAGAATAAGTAGGAGAAGAATATAAAGGACCATAAGAAACATATTCAGAACCAGAACTTGAGCTAGAAGAAGATGAAGTGGTAGAACTAAAGGAAATGGTATTAGAAGAGGGTGAAGAAGAACCTAGACTTGAATATTTGAGGGAGTCACGAGAACTTAAAAATTATAATTTTTATATATTTTTTATTTTGTAAGTTAATTTATAAATTTAATACTTTCATTTAAAATTATATTTTTTATATTTTTTTAAAAAAATTATAGTAAGAAATAATTTATAAATAAGTTAAAAATTACAATAAATTTTAAAATAATAAATGAAGTCATATTATAAAAAATAGGGAAAAGTTTAAAAAATCTCATATGATTTTGTTTTAAATCACTTAATCACCTATGGTGTTTTTTTAATCACTTACCCCGTATTATTTTTTAACTCAAATTCGTTTTTAACACCATTAGAAACTTAACTAATTTGTCCTATTTTATCCTTCTTATAAGGAAAAATATATTAGAAACTAAGGTAATTAGAAGTTCCAAATTTTCAATTAAAAAGATTCTAATTATTTTTTGAGGTCTAACAAAAAGGAAAAGAAATAGAAGAAAAATAAGAACAAATATGTTAGAAACTTAGAACACGTACAAAAAAGACTAAAAGTAAAAAATGAAAATAATAAGAAAAAAAAATCAAATATGTCTAAATTAAAAAGAAGAGAATAGATTGAGGAAAAAAATAAAACAATGATTCTTTTGTCCAGATTTTTGCTCCTTGAGATGCTATGAAGAGTCTACAGTTTTAGACAAAGCAACATAAAGCATCAATTTGATTTGGAGTGACACCAAGCTCAAAAACACTACACAAGAATTGGACGCTCTAATAGTCAGTGAACTCATGAAGTTGCTGAAGGAAGGAACTCCAAGCTGATTAACCAACTTGCTCGACCTCTGATCTCTGGTTTAAAAAAAAAAGGAAAAAAATGGGGTCAGCACCTCTGCTCCAAGAATTGCGCCTAAAAGGCCCTAGTCATCAAAAGTTGGGAGCAAGAGCCGCTCAAAGAGCACACTGTTGAAGGTCAGCCCTATGCAAAGACAAGGGTAATTGACTTCCAGTCAAAAGACCTAAGAAGAAAGAAATGAAGAGGGGAGCCAAGAAGCATGAGAAGAAGTTAAAAGTTCATTCCTAAGGCAACACAATGAGAAGACTGACTAAAGAGTGGAAGAGGTCACACACTGGAGCTGGTGAACCTCACAAGTCAGATGGATGCTCCAATGAAGCAATGGAAGAAGTTCTGTTTCACTCTCCATCGATAAATCTCAAGGAGCATTAACCTAGCGCAAGATGATTGTCAGTAGTAAGGGATTACTCGGGATGAGTAATGTTTAGTTTTGGGGTGTTGATGGTCCTCAAAAGTTGAGGTCCATTAGGTATATATTGTTCCACAAAACTTATGTCTTGATTGCAAATCACTCTCTTTGACCTCCTTCTTCCATGAGGAGCAATTGTTTTGAAAAGCAGACCAGAGCAATACTTGAAACGGGAATTAGAGTAGGCTTGGAGCAAATTAACATTATCTTTTTCACATATGATTGTTGGGTTAATTTGTTTTGATCAGGAAATCTAAGACCCAACAGAAGGAGCTGCACATTGAGGAAAGAAGGAGGAATGTTGCACAGAAGGGAGCATAAAAGCCTGCTACAGTACAAAAACAGAAAAAGGAAGCAATCAGGAGCCTCCACATCAGCATCAACAGAGAAGGTGGAGGTGTCTCCCTGCTATAGTACAAAAGCAGAAAAAGGAAGCAATCAGGAGCCGCCACATCACCCACAGCAGAAATAGTGGGCGTGTCTCCCTGATTCCAGAATTCCTGCGCACAAGAAGAAACCAAAAGCAAGGGGGACCATTTCTATCAAGAGCTGCGCTGGCAAGGAGCAGAGCTACTATTAGAGAGGACTTGAAGAAAGCACAGCCCTTGATGAAAGGAATAGTGAGGATCTAACAAAGGGCTCTATAAAAGGAACATAGCAAAAGATACCAAGACACCATTCCCCCATTCTAGGATAGTTTTATTATTCCTTTGGTTTCTCTTTAGAAAAAAAATGCTCACTAGGAGCTAACTTTCCTTAAGTAGGTAAGGGTTCCATAGAAGTAATCCCTTTTGTCTTAGGATAACTTTGTAAGGAACACATATTTTATAAATGAAATCTCAGTTGCTCTTTGGTTAAATATATTGATTCTGTGAAACCCCTTGGGCTGACAACCTCATCCCGGGACCACTCGGTCGATGAAACACTGACAAGGGCGTGTGGAGAAGTCTCAAGATCTTGGGGGTAGTTTAGCCTGAAGAAAGGAGGGAGAAACACCCAGAATGAGGAGCACTGCCATGTGAACCCATGCTCTTTTAAGAAGGCAGCATGGTTTCCTTGTGTTTAACTCTAAGACCTCTGGAGTAAGGTGGAGAGTAAGGTCTTGCTCTCTTCTTACCCTAAGGCAAAGTAAAGGAAGGAGCAGATTCCACTTATAAAATATGTTACCAAGCAGGGTTAACCAAAGGGATGAAAATATGGAGCCCGTGAACACCTACTCAACTCTTTTAAAAATCAACCCCACATCAAACTTTTGTTGCAACTCTTTCCACAATATCTAACTTGTGTTTACACTGTTGATTTTACTCTCATCTAACTGGTTACTTTTAAATCACTCCAAATTGATGCCTTTATATTTGATGATCATACTAAGTTATCACCGCTCTCATCTAGGTTCAGAATGGTTAACATCGTTTAATTAGCTGACTAGAGATTGCTCCTTGTGAAGCTTGGTCGAGAATATTTGCTTTTCTTTATTTCTACAAATTAAGTTTCCTTGAACGTTTCTTACTTCACAATTGCTCCCTGAGGATGATAAATCTGGGGCTATAACACCCTATATTGCTTGACACGTACGCTTGCGTACAGTCGAAGAGGGTTGCTCTTAATCAGAGTAAATTGCTCCTGTTGGCAAATCTGATTGTTACTCTGTGCTCTTGCTCCTACAATATAAATTATTCCCGAGCAGCTCGCGGTTCGACCAAGCAGTCACCATAATGTCTCTTGCTTACTCTTCCATGTTTCATCATATAACCAAGGTAACGACCCAGATTTTTCGTTTGAATAAAGCCATTTTTCTCAACAATAAGCTTAGCTAAATCATCAGTAACATTTTTAGAAAAATAAATATTAGATTTCATAAAACTAACCTTTAGACTAGAAATGTCACCAAAGAGAGCAGCAGTTCATAACCGCATCAATTTGTTCCAAACTAGCCTCTGCAAAGAGCATCAAATCATCACCAAATAGTAAATGGGAAATCTTAGGCCCCTTTTTATCCGTTGTCATAGGTCTCCAAGCTTTCCTCTCAACAGCATCAACAATGATGTGAGATAACTTCTCCATACAAAGGACAAAGATATAGGGGGATATAGGGTCCCCTTGTCTAAGCCCTCTGCTAGGAGTAATAGAACCTGATCTGGCACCATTCCAAAGAATTTCCAACTCTGATGAGGAGATGCACTCTATAATAAGGTTAATGAGATACCCAAGGAGCTTTATTTCTGTCAAAACATTTTGAATGAAACTCCAAGAGATACGATCAAAAGCCTTCTCTAAGTCAATTTTGATTGCAAAAAATCCCCTTTTCCCTCTCATCCTGCTCATGGAATTAATCATTTCCTGGGCAATGACAATTTTGTCCTGTGTTTGTCTGTTAGGAACAAAACTGTCTTGATAAGGAGAAATGAGTTTTTGTAGGAGAGGTTTAATCTTTTTCACAATAATCTTACTGATCCATTTGTAAAGAACAGAACAGAGAGTAATGGGTCTGAATTGGCTGATTTTTTCTGGTTTCTGCGACTTAAGAATCAAAACTATAAATGTTTTGTTGAGCTCTTTAATGGAAGTCAGGTTGTTCCATACATGTCTCACACACTCACTGATTTGCTTATTCACAATATTCCAGTTGTTTTGAAAGAAAAAGGCCGGAAAACCATCGGGTCTAGGGGCTTTTAGAGCACCAATAGAGAAAAAAGCATCCTTAATCTCAGAGTATGTATAATTCGTGTTCACATCATCTAAATCTTTCTCCTCCAAAACTGGCCAGTTATTCTTAGTAACAATCCAAGATCTACTAGGCTTTTCTTCAATAAACAGATTCACAAAGAAGGAATGGATCAGGTTTTGGAGATTAACTTCCTCTCTCACAAAATGTCCTTCATCATTTTTTAATTCCAGAATTCTGTTTCTAGCCCTTATGATAATTGTAGTGGTGTTATAAAATCTAGTGTTCCGTTCGCCATCTTCAATCCATCTACATCTAGCTTTCTGGAACCATAATGCTTCCTCTTGATGAAGGACCAAATTAAGCTCATTGTTGGGTGGTTTGCTGATGGTGGAAAAATATAAGTTTTGATAGGGGACGCTCCTCTGTTCTTGCAGAACACAGATTCATCCCTTAGTTCCAACCCAAGTGCGCAAGTGCACGCATCAAGTAATAAAGGGAGTATTAGTGCCCAAATTATCGTTCCCACGAGGATAGAATCCTAATTATTGTCTTACATTGTTTTATAAAGAATGAAAATGAGAAGAAAAGTTAGTAAATGAACTGTCTGGTCAAACGTTCCCTACTGTCTTGACAACGTTCCTCAGGAATAGTAGGTTCAATCTAGTGGCAAACAATTGCTCGCTGCGTTATGTATGTGATACTTCCTGTTTAGAAGAAGGTGAAATAATAATCATTGGAGTTTGATAATTACAATATTTAATAAAGTAAAAACTACTAAAAATAGGAATAACTATAATCAAGAAACAACAGGGTGGTGGTTTAAAACAGTTTAACAAAAGGAACGGATTCACTGCTCCACTCTTAAAGGGGCTGTTTTCTCTGCTCAAGACTTAGCACTTTTTGGCTTTGTCCCAGTTTCTTTGCCTGCCAACTCTGATTCCTCGGCTCATGGACTAGATGGCTCACAAGTTTCCATATTCCTATGGCTCACTGCCTCCCCTTTCGTTACCGTTCGATTACCATCTAATCCAACGGTCCATATTTGTGATATAAAATAAACCTTTTTTACCTTTCTCTCTCATCACTTTCTCCCATACCCTTTCTCTTTCCTCCCCTTTCTCTCTTCCTTTGCCCTATACTTTTTTTTTTCCTTTTATCCTTAATCTCTTCCTCTGCACTTGAAATATCGGTTACCTTTGTAATGGTTATGCTTGAATGGCAGTATTTTTTCATTAATCTCTCCCTCTGCACTTGAAATGTCGGTTGCCTTTGTAATGTTTATGCTTGAATGACAGTATTTTTTTAACGATAATTGATTTCAAAGGCTGTGGTAATTGATTTCAAATGCTTCTGCGCGCGTTCACCTGGACAGAGATTAACGATGAAGGAAAAAAAAAGTATAGGGCCAAGGAAGAAAGAAAGGGGAGGAGAGAGAAAGGGTATGGGAGAATGGGAGGAGAGAGAAAGAGAAAAAATGTTTATTTTATATCACAAATATGGACCGTTGGATTAGATGGTAATCGAATGGTAACGAAAGGGGTATGCAAAGGTAGGTAAAATGGAAGTAGGCACAATAACCTATCCTTTTTATAGCAAAAACAGAAACATTAAAACCCTTTAAAAAATATTATTTTAACTTTTTTTAATATATTTTTTCTAAAAATTGTATTCAAACGTTACATATTAAATAGAAAGCACTTAGATTACCAAAAAAAAAAAAATAGAAAGCACTTTGGTTTTTAAAAAAGCTACTTTTTGAAGGAAAAAAATTCGTACTAAAGAACTTTTAGTGATAATTAGTTTAAGCAATTTTTTTAATTATTATTAAGATATCATTTTATTTTTATTTTATTTCTTATTTTTAAACATTTGTAAAAAAAATAGAGAGGATAATAATGGAATGGCATTTTACGTGGGTCTAATAATCATTTGATAATTTTGTTTATTTACTTAATGAAAAGATTGATGAGGACTATGAAATTTTTTTTTTTCAAAAAGAAAAATGTGTTCCCGAAGAGTTCCATTACTAACATATTCAACAACAATAATCTTTTCATCTCCATGCTCCAAATATCCATACCACCTCACAAGATTCATATGCTCAATTTTTGACAATGTGTTTATTTCATTCTTGAACTCAGCTAAGTTCTTGTTACGTACATCCTATCAAGAAAGTTCACTAGATCAGGCTCTTTCATCAACTTCAATCACAATTGAATTGAACAAATTCTAGAGATGGAAAAGTCAAAAGATGAAAATCATGCCATACCTTGTTGGCACGCTTTACAGCCACAAGGGATCCATCATTAAGCTTTCCTTTATATACTGTTCCAAAACCACCTTCTCCAATCTTATTATCCATAGAGAATTTTGCTGTTGCCTTGTAAATTTCCTCAAAGGTGAAGTTTCCCATTCCAAGTTGACTACTTGAAGCACTGGATGATGCTGCTGAAGAATGAGAAAACTTCCATTTTGATGAACTCCTCGAACTATTAGATGATACATCTGTTGAAGCTGCAAATTCAAACCAAATCTGTTGGTATAAATTTTACATGTACGCTTCTTATTAATGAGTCAGTTATAAAGTAATGAGGGTATTATGTGTGGAGTTATGTTGGTCAGTTTGATAGTTTGTATGAAACGTAGATCAAGAGAAAAAGAGAAAATGCAAGTAAACAAGTTTCATAGAAAAAGCTTTCATAGATATTTCGTGTGGTTGTTTCTTACATCTGTGCGGATATTGAATTCTAACAAAATCTTAATTTTGGAAAACCCATGACTAAGCACCTAAGATGAAATCATTCCTTCAATAACAACATACATAAAGGGTTGACCATGAACAAGCACAAAGAAAAAAGAGTTCACATAATCAAATGGCAAAAGAAAACACATAATTATTCATCAGACTTACATGATCCACCTTTGACTTTGTGTGTATTCTTTCTGTCATCACTTTCAACAGCATCTGAGGATGTTTTTCCTTTCCCAGAGAGAAACAAAGTAAAAACACCCCCACATGAATATTTCATGCCACTTTGATCCTTATGATTGTGCCTTCGTGTGCCATTCTCTTGGATACTGGTGTCTATTGTTTTCTTCATTTGCAGAAGCTAAGGCTGATTTTCCATATCATCTTCAGTAACCACAAAATTTAAAGGAAGATGGTTTAAGTTGCTTTCAAAAATTAATGTATATATTTTTGTTTCTTCCCATATGTTATTTGATTCATACCTGTTTTTTCCAAACAGATTTTGTTCCACCCCAATGACAATTAAAAGCCTGCAAGTACTTTTTTTGTTTTTATTTTTGTTTTCAAGTTAAGATTTTATTAGTAAAAGTCGTACAATTTACATCCTAACAAGTCAAAGGATGAGCAGCCAAGAAAAAAGACGAGTTGGAAAACATTTCCAGGTCAATGGGTGCCACCAGCCTTAGTCACTACGCGGTTTCATGGTCCTGGGCTTTGCTTGTAGAGGCCATTTGATGAATTATTGAAAGAAAATGACATTTTATGTATTGTATTTAATTTTTGGGGGAGGATGTGTCTGTTTTTTTAAGGATACAAATTTATATTCTTTGAAAAAAAAAGAAAGAAGATATAAATAAGTAGGACTTACATCTTTATTTTTTTGTCTTTATTTCTTTCAATGAGATCCACATTTCTTTGTATCTATTTC
Source organism: Gastrolobium villosum (assembly GCA_032173675.1). Classification (NCBI taxonomy): domain Eukaryota; kingdom Viridiplantae; phylum Streptophyta; class Magnoliopsida; order Fabales; family Fabaceae; genus Gastrolobium; species Gastrolobium villosum. Next base: position 11,555 of record JAVKPL010006630.1, on the reverse strand, counting down.
TCTCTTAAAAGCAATTAAATTTGCGTCCTTTAAAAGAACACATATTTTTTCATTAATATTTTTTTTTTTAAGTTAGAAGTTATTTTGTACTTGGATAGAGTATATAAAAATAACTTTATCATCTATCATTTAACATGACCACAAAAAATTTATTACACACAGAACATTTTGCGGGGCCCGCAGTAAAAAAAAAAAAACTTCGGCACGCAAAATGAATCTCTATAACATAACACAATCACTTTTTCTATAACATAACTCTTATACAACCCTATACAAATATTAAAAATGACATGTAATGATACCGGTGGTGGTGAGTGAAAGCAGTGGGAAGTGATTGGAGCAAACTTAAATTTTAAGAAAAATATTTAATTTTTGGCTTCAACTTTTTTTAGAAAATAAGAATTTTAGCTTAAAAAATGGAAAAAATATTTTTGTTTTGACTACTGAAAAAGAGATTTTATGCTACACTTACGTAAAAATGAGTAGGTTCTACAAACTTTTTTTCTCTCTTTTGTTTGCAATAAGATCCACTCATTTTTATGTAAATGTGATAGAAATTTTTTTATAGTAAAAACAGAAACATTAAAACCCTTTAAAAAATATTATTTTAAATTATTTTAATATATTTTTTCTAAAAATTGTATTCAAATGTTACATATTAAATAGAAAGCACTTTGTTTTTAAAAAAAGCTACTTTTTGAAGGAAAAAAATTCGTACTAAAGAACTTTTAGTGATAATTAGTTTAAGCAATTTTTTTTAATAATTATTAAAATATCATTTTATTTTTATTTTGTTTCTTATTTTTAAACATTTATAAAAAAATAGAGAGGATAATAATAAAGGAATATCATTTTGCGTGGGTCTAATAATCATTTGATAATTTTGTTTATTTACTTAATGAAAAGATTGATGAGGACTATGAGATTTTTTTTTTTCAAAAAGAAAAATGTGTATTTATTAACGAAATTGTGACCCAAGAAAATATAGATAGACCAAAGGTGTTTGCTACTTGCTAGCTGTCAGCACGTTTCTTCGTTATGAATTCTTCTGTCTCTTGTAGTGGAAGATAGACCCGTTTGACAATTCCAGGAAATTGATACACTTTCGAGATACCAATAGAAAACATTAAACGAGACCTATGAATTCTGAAGACCCACAAAATGTAGTGTATTTCATAATTGGGAAATAGTTTTCTCATTTTGTATGAGTAAATTTTTTCATGTTACACTCATAATCAAAAGGTGAGATCTATTTTGACTTTTTTGTTTTATCACTTTTTGTGGATCCCGCTCATATTTGTGTGTGTAACGTGAGAAAGTATTCTCATGTAAAATAAGAAAATCAATCCCCTTCATAATAGTCAATAAAGGAGGTTAGAAAATCACTCACGTTTTTTTTTTTTTTTTTTTTTTTTTGGTAAAATTCTTCGAAGTAGAATATATACGACTATTAAAAGAAGGGTGAAGTGTGTGTCATTTTAAAGGATGTAAAGTTGTGTCATTTTAAGAGAGAGAAAAATAGATAAATGAGGAAAGAGAGTTGACAAAAAAGTAAATGTGTGGGTCTCACTTCTTTGTGAGAGTGAAAGGATATAAGTTATGTCATTTAAAAGAATAAATACTTTTGCCTTAAAAGAATGAAATCTCGATAACGGTTCATTTTTTATATATACTCGTAACAATGTTTTTGAGGTTATACTTACTACCGAATCTTAATTGTTGATTTCCGTCAATCTAATAGCTATAATTTATTGGATATGACCCAATAAAATATAATCGTTAGATTGATGGAAATCAACGGTTAAGATTTGATAGTAAGAAAAAAAATGTATTAACTATAACCTCCCTCGATTATTGACGGAAATCAACGGTTAAAATTTGGTAATAAAAAAAAAAAAGGTAGCAACTACAAATCCCTCAATTATAGTTATATTATGTATTACGGGTAAGGGAACAGTTATACTTACTACTTCTTGCTACTAAACCTTAACCATATTTTCGTCAATCTAACGGTTCTAATTTATTGAAATTAACTAATTAATAAGTGTGATCTAATAAATTATAATTATTAGATTGACGAAAATTAATGGTTAAGATTTGATAGTAAAAAGTAATAAAATAATAATAAATATAATCTTCTACTAGGATAATACATGCTTAAGTAATATGTACATAAAAATTTATAAATATAATAGTAGGGATAGGATATTGTGACAACCAAGACATGTTACAACCATGTGACTACCAGTCAATCTCACCGTTAAATTGATTTTTTGATCCATCGATCCTGATTTAATCCTTATATACAACCCTCACTTCCCCTTTTCTCTCCTCATTTCTCTCTGATCATACTCTCTCTCTTACCGGTCACACTCTCCACCGCCGCTGCCTATAGCTGCCGTCACGCGGACGCCCCTCCTCCTCCGCCATCGCGCCGCCTCACTCCACCGCTGCCGTCGCGCCTCCCCCTCTAAACCACCGCGTCTCTGATCTGCATAAGCACCTAATAACGATAAATGAAAATTTCAGCACTCATAAACCCTGCGGTGGCGGAAATTAAAGTTTATGTGAAGAACTGGAAATTAAACTGGATATGCATAAGCACCTAAATTTTCAGCACACACAAAAACTGGAAATTAAAGTTTCACATTTACAAAACAGAGCGTATGTCTCTTATACCTTATTTTAACGGCGGCGGTGGATTAGAGGGGGAGGCGCGACGGCGGCGGTGGAGTGAGGCGGCGCGACGGCGGAGGTGGAGGGGCGTCCGCGCGATGGCGGCTATGGGCAGCGGCGGCGGTGGAGAGTATAACTGGTAAGAAAGAGAGTATGATCAGAGAGAAAGGGGGAGAGAGAAGAGAAGTGAGGGTATAAGAATTAAATGTAGTCATATGATTATAACATGACTTAGTTGTCACAATATCATATCCCACCCATAATGATCATTTGGTTGTTTGGCTGAAAGCTAGGAACAACCGTAAATAATGTTTCAATTGTTTCTCGTAAAAGGAGGCTATTCGATCATTCACGAGTGCGTCAATCATATTTTTGTCTATTTGATAGGCTCGTAAAAGTTATTTTTCGATGGAAGATATTTAATTTTATGGACTGGCAAAACAGCTTTTATAATTTTTTTAATGAGAAGATGATTCATTAGTATTAATTTACGGAAAACAGTTTCTCCTTTAATAGGAGAGATGTTTTTCCATATAAGTAAGAATCCATTTTACGTGTAATATTTTTATTATTTTTATTATTTTATTTATGGTGGGATTCATTAAAATTATGAGTGTAAAACATTTTCTAACATTATGTTAAATGAGATATGTAAAACCCATTATTTTAGGGGTTGAGAACTTTCAATAGCTCAGACGGCATAACGTAAAGCAATCTGCGTAATCTAGAAAATAATGAGCTCTCCAAGATAGATACGCTGATCTCATTAAAAAAAATTGAAATTTTTTTTTCACATAACTAAACACTACGCCGAAAAATAATTTAAGAGCATAATAATACATAGAAATATATAAGTATTATGTTGTAGTAATAAATTTTTTATTCTGCAATTATTTTTTAATTATAAATAATATACAATTAAAATATTCAAGTTATTGAAGTAGTGGAAAAAGAATTATTTTAATATTATAATTATGTACTACCTTAATAAATAGTTAGTAATAAAATAATGGGCTTTCTATCTCTGCTGTGACGGTAAAATTTTATTTTCTCCCGCTAAAACAAAATCATAGTAGGGCCTATCATTTAAAAAGAATAAAAAATAAAATAAAATAAATGAAAATTATTCTTGAGTCTGTCGCATAAGGATAAATCATCTATAGTGACACTAGATGTTTTTTCCCTAAAATAATATGCAACAAACCCTAATAACATATCATAACATTCCAAAATACTCAAATAGCGAAGAAAAAAAAATCACAAATAATACGGTTGAAATTAAATTTATTTTTTTCTATAGAACAAGGGTCTCTTTCAGTTCTTTAAGAAAACATGATTATTATTTTTTTTTTTGAACCTTTAATATAAAGATTCTCATTTACTACTCAAGTCATTAATAATGAATAAAAAGATATAAAGATTCTCATTTACTACTCAAGTCATTAATAATGAATAAAAAGATACTATACCTTTGAATTTATTTTATATGTAATAGTGTTGACGTTATATAATTGCATAACTTTTATGCTTATGAATCAAATCAAATCAAATGCGTTTGTTTTAAGACAAATTGGTAGAAAAATTACTTTATACCAACAAATTTACCAATGCGAGTGATTTTTAATATCATTTTAACAAATTTACATTTTACTTCATTAAAGATAACATAAATAACACATAAATTAGCTGCGAAGCACTTTAATATTTCATAGAATTCACATGTTACAAGCGAACACGCATAAATTGTAATGACACAATTAAAAAAAGTTCATTTTTTCTGATATTAGTGCAGATAATTTATCTACAATAAACCCAATACAACTTGCATTAACTGCAGAATTACTTCATTAAAGATAACATAAATAACACATAAATTAGTTGAGAAGCACTTTAATATTTCATAGAATTCACATGTTACAAGCGAAAACACATAAATTGTAATGACACGACTAAAAAAAAGTTTGTTTTTGCTGATACTACTGCAGGTAAGTTATTTACAATGAACCCAATACAAATTACATTAACTGCGGAAATATTTTTTCCTTAAGAATTAAGTGCTTCCTTCAACCTCCAAAACCATAGAGGGTCCTTCCCTGTCTCTTAAGAGCATAAACCACGTCCATGGCGGTCACTGTCTTCCTCCTAGCATGCTCTGTGTACGTCACAGCATCGCGAATCATGTTCTCCAAGAAAATCTTCAACACACCTCTGGTTTCTTCATAGATCAACCCGCTTTCCTTTTCACGCCACCTCTCCGAGCCAATCTCCGAATAGCAGGCTTCGTGATTCCCTGGATGTTATCGCGCAGCACTTTCCTATGCCTCTTCGCGCCTCCTTTCCCCAAACCCTTACCACCTTTCCCGCGACCTAACATTTTCCCGAGAAAATTTAAATTGAAGATTTATGGTTTTGATTTTGATACGAATGGTTAATGAGTCATAATGACGAATGTGATTGGGATATTTATATTGAAGCGGAAGAAGAGGCATGTGATTTTTGAATTTTGATCTCGGTCGTTGGATTTAGATTAATCGACGGCTAAAGTTTATGATCCGTGGTTTGTTACATGGAAAACTAATGGGCGTCGATAGAAAAAATTTAACGGCCAGATTTCGTTTTGGAGGGCATGTGCGGATCACGACTTTGTTAAAATTTTGTAAGATAAATCTTAATTTTTATTTTTTTTAAAACAAGATAAATCTTAATTTCTTTACGGATACGTGGAAGAAAAAAGTTTGCACAAGAAGGGCATTGCAAACCACAAAAAGTAAGGTAATAGCAAATACTCTTATTGTTAAGAGGGTTTTATTAATAATATGTTATATAAGATAAGTGTAGTTTTCAACACACACAATAATGGGGAGAGAGAAAGTGGGATGATGAAAGAGAAAGAAAAAATATGTGGATCTCATCTCTTTAATATCTGTGTAGGAAAGTGAAGTTATGTTATGTAAAATAATAAACATAAAACAGTAATCCAAAAAAAAAAATTAAACGAGACCTATGAATTCTGAAGACCCACAAAATGTAGTGTATTTCATAATTCGGAAATAGTTTTCTCATTTTGCATGAGTAAATTTTTTCATGTTACACTCACAATTAAAAGGTGAGATCTATTTTGACTTTTTTGTTTTATCACTTTTTGTGGATCCCGCTCATGCTTGTGTGTGTAACGTGAGAAAGTATTCTCATGTAAAATGAGAAAATCAATCCCTTTCATAATAGTCAATAAAGGAGGTTAGAAAATCACTCACGTTTTTGTTTTTTTAATCTAAATTCTTCGAAGTAGAATATATATGACTATTAAAAAAAGAGTAAAATGTGTGTCATTTTAAAGGATGTAAAGTTGTGTCATTTTAAGAGAGAGAAAAAGATAGATAAATGAGGAAAGAGATTTGACAAAAAAAATAAATGTGTGGGTCTCACCTCCTTTGTGAGAGTGAAAAGATATAAGTTGTGTCATTTAAAAAGATAAACATTTTTGCCTTAAAAGAATGAAATCTTGGTAACGGTTCATTTTTTATATATACTCGTACCAATGTTTTGAGGTTATACTTACTACCGAATCTTAATTGTTAATTTCCGTCAATCTAATAGCTATAATTTATTGGATATGACCCAATAAATTATAATCGTTAGATTGATGGAAATTAACGGTTAAGATTTGATAGTAAGAGATAGTAAGAAAAAAATGTAGTAACTATAACCTCCATCGATTATTGACAGAAATCAACGGTTAAAATTTGGTAATAAAAAAAAGGTAGCAACTACAACTCCCTCAATTATAGTTAGTTATTTATTACGGGTAAGGGAACAGTTATACTTACTACTTCTTGCTACTAAACCTTAACCATTTTTTCATCAATCTAACGATTCTAATTTATTGTAATTAATTAATTAATAAGTGTGATATAATAAATTATAATTATTAGATTGACGAAAATTAATGGTTAAGATTTGATAGTAAGAAGTAATAAAAAAATAATAAATATAATCTTCTCCTAGGATAATACATGCTTAAGTAATATGTACATAAAGATTTATAAATATAATAATAGGGATAGGATATTGTGACAACCAAGACATGTTAAAATCATGTGACTACCAGTCAATCTCACCATTAAATTGATTTTTTGATCCATCGATCCTGATTTAATCCTTATATACAACCCTCACTTCCCCTTCTCTTCCCCCTTTCTCTCTGATCATACTCTCTCTTACCAGTCATACTCTCCACCGCCGCTGCCTATAGCCGCCGTCACGCGGACGCCCCTCCTCCTCCGCTGTCGCGCCGCCTCACTCCTCCTCCGCCGTCACGCCGCCTCACTCCACATTGCCGTCGCGCCTCCCCCTCTAAACCACCGCGTCTCTTATCTGCATAAGCACCTAATAACGATAAATGAAAATTTTCAGCACTCATAAACCCTGCGGTGGCGGAAATTAAAGATTATGTGAAGATCTGGAAATTAAACTGGATATGCATAAGCACCTAAATTTTCGGCACACACAAAAACTGGAAATTAAAGTTTCGCATTTACAAAACAAAGCGTATGTCTCTTATACCTTATTTTAACAGCGGCGGTGGATTAGAGGGGGAGGCGCGACGGCGGCGGTGGAGTGAGGCGGCACGACGGCGGAGGTGGAGGGGCGTCCACGCGATGGCGGCTATGGGCAGCGGCGGCGGTGGAGAGTATAACTGGTAAGAGAGAGAGTATGATTAGAGAAAAAGGGGGAGAGAGAAGGGGAAGTGAGGGTGTATATAAGAATTAAATCAGGATTGTTGGATCAAAAAACAATTTAACGGTGAGATTGACTGATATGGTTGTAACATGACTTGATTATCATAATATCCTATCCCACCCATAATAATCATTTGGTTGTTTGGCTGAAAGCTAGGAAGAAGCGTAAATAATGTTTCAATTGTTTCTCGTAAAAGGAGGCTATTCGATCATTCACGAGTGCGTCAATCATATTTTTGTCTATTTGATAGGCTCGTAAAAGTTATTTTTCGATGGAAGATATTTAATTTTATGGACTGGCAAAACAGCTTTTATAATTTTTTAATGAGAAGATGATTCATTAGTATTAATTTACGGAAAACAGTTTCTCCTTGAATAGGAGAGATGTTTTTTCATGTAAGTGAGAATCCATTGTAATATTTTTATTTTATTTTTTATTTATGGTGAGATCATTAAAATTATGTGTGTAAAAGATTTTCTAACATCATGTTAATGGAGAGATGTAAAGCGCATTATTTTAAGGGTTGAGACCTTTCAATAGCTCAATCGGCATAACGTAAAGCAATCTGCTTAAACTAGAAAATAATGAGCTCTCCAAAATTGATACGCTGATCTCATTAAAAAAAATTGATTTTTTTTTCTTCACATAACTAAACACTCTACGCCGAAAAATAATTTGAGAGCATAATAATACATAGAAATATATAAGTATTATGTTGTAGGAATAAATTTTTTATTCTGCAATTATTTCTTAATTATAAATAATATACAATTAAAATATTCAAGTTATTGAAGTGGTGGAAAAAAAATTATTTTAATATTACAATTATGAACTACCTTAATAAATAAGTAATAAAATAATGGGCTTTCTATCTCTGCTGTGACGGTAAAATTTTATCTTCTCCCGCTAAAACAAAATCATAGTAGGGCATATCATTTAAAAAGAATAAAAAGTAAAATAAAATAAATGAAAATTTTTCTTGAGTCTGTCGCATAAGGATAAATCATCTATAGTGACACTAGATGTTTTTTTCCCTAAAATAATATGCAACAAACCCTAATACATATCATAACATTCCAAAATATTCAAATAGCGAAAAAAAAATCACAAATAATACGGTTGAAATTAAATTTATTTTTTTCTATAGAACAAGGGTCTCTTTCAGTTCTTTAAGAATACATGATTATTATTTTTTTGAACCTTTAATATAAAGATTCTCATTTACTACTCAAGTCATTAATAATGAATAAAAAGATATAAAGATTCTCATTTACTACTCAAGTCATTAATAATGAATAAAAAGATACTATACCTTTGAATTTATTTTATATGTAATAGTGTTGACGTTATATAATTGCATAATTTTTATGCTCATGAATCAAATCAAATACGTTTGTTTTAAGACAAATTGGTAGAAAAATTACTTTATACCAACAAATTCACCAATGCGAGTGATTTTTAATATCATTTTAACAAATTTACATTTTATTTCATTAAAGATAACATAAATAACACATAAATTAGCTGAGAAGCACTTTAATATTTCATAGAATTCACATCTTACAAGCGAACACGCATAAATTGTAATGACACAATTAAAAAAAGTTCGTTTTTTCTGATATTAGTACAGATAAATTATCTGCAATAAATCCAACACAACTTGCATTAACTGTAGAATTACTTCATTAAAGATAACATAAATTAGCTGAGAAGCACTTTAATATTTCATAGAATTCACATGTTACAAGCGAACACACATAAATTGTAATGACACAATTAAAAAAAAGTTCATTTTTTCTGATATTACTGCATATAAGTTATCTGCAATAAATCCAATACAAATTACATTAACTACATAAATAATTTTCCCTCAAAAAATAAGTGCTTCATTCAACCTCCAAAACCATAGAGGGTCCTTCCCTGTCTCTTGAGAGCATAAACCACGTCCATGGCGGTCACCGTCTTCCTCCTAGCATGCTCCGTGTACGTCACAGCATCGCGAATGACGTTCTCCAAGAAAATCTTCAACACACCTCTAGTTTCTTCATAGATCAACCCGCTTATCCTTTTCACGCCACCTCTCCGAGCCAATCTCCTAATCGCAGGCTTCGTGATTCCCTGGATGTTATCGCGCAGCACTTTCCTGTGCCTCTTCGCGCCTCCTTTCCCCAAACCCTTACCACCTTTCCCGCGACCTGACATTTTCTTGAGAAAATTTAAATTGAAGATTTATGGATTTGATTTTGATACGAATGGTTAATGAGTCATAATGACGAATGTGATTGGAATATTTATACTGAAGCGGAAGAAGAGGCATGTGATTTTTGAATTTTGATCTCGGTCGTTGGATTCGGATTAATCGACGGCTTAAGTTTATCATCCGTGGTTTGTTACATGGAAAACTAGTGGGCGTCGACAGAAAAATTTAACGGTCAGATTTCGTTTTGGAGGGCATGTGCGGATCACGACTTTGTTAAAATTTTGTAAGATAAATCTTAATTTTTTTTTTTTTGAAAACAAGATAAATCTTAATTTCTTTACATATATGTGGAAGAAAAAAGTTTGCACAAGAAGGGCATTGCAAACCACAAAAAGTAAGGTAATGGCAAATACTCTTATTGTTAAGATGGTTTTATATATTAATGTTATGTTACATAATATAAGTGTAGTTTCTAACACACACAATAATGAGTAGAAAGAAAGTGGAATGATGAAAGAAAAAAAAAATATGTGGACCCCACCTCTTTAATGTGTGTGTAGAAAAGTGAAGTTAAGTTATGTTATGTAAAATAATAAACATAAAACCCTTCTTAAAAATATATAATTAAATAACAAATGAACAACAAAATGCAATAAGGTAGCAATAAAGTATAAATGACAAAATGTAGCAAACTAGCAAGAATATATAGCACATTTCTCCTAGGGGTGTTTGTTTCAAGAGTTTTTCCTGTTTTCCTAGCTAAGTGCAGAAGGCAATATCAATTCCCCATGTTTGGTTAACATATGTAATGAATTTTACCCATCTAACTCACTTGCCTATCAATCACAATTGCATGTAAAAATACACAAAAACACTGTTGCAGAAAGCATCTTAGGAGGTGGTATTTCTACGAGAAAACCGGCTAAGTCAGGGCGTGCAAGTAAATCGTTTAGGTGCCATTCCCATCAATATTTTATCTTCAACCAAACACATATTAAGGAATTTCTTTCAATTTTCCTGGTAAAACTTTGCCCAACCAAACAACTTTTTTAAAATTTTCCTATCTAACTCAATTTTCTTGCAGATACCTAGTATTTACATTTCCCTAGTAAAAAAAATTCACCTCAACCAAACAGCCCCTAAGAAATTTTAGAGATAAACAAAATTCTATACATATAATTAGATTATAATATCCACTGACCTTTACCTTTTTGTATACTTTTTTTGGTTAAAATTGTGACCTAATCAGAGAAATGACGAAAATGAGACGAAAAAAAAGAGAAAAATAATAGAAAAATGAAGAGAGAGAAAATTCTAAATTTTGTGTAGTTTCTATCTTTGATAAGTGATCAAAAGTGATACAAGTATGTTCTTTATAGAGATTATTTACATTGGTGACACAGCAGCTAGTAGCTATTATGTTATAAAAGTAATAAGTTTGTTAAAATTGAGTTGAGATAGAGATCAGTTACAACTCAAATTATAGTATAAGACTAGGCAAATTACATAAATATCTCTACTACTTAAGAGGCATTACAAAAGTTGTACTTTCATATTTACACTAATAAGCCCCCTCAAACTCAGGGTGGATGGAGAAAAATGTGAGTCCACCACGGTGAGTTTGCCCCTTAATGAAGCAAAACAAGAAACAAAAAGACTCTTGGTGAGAGAGTCAGCAATTTGATCCAATGTTAGAACATGATAGAAGCGAATTTCCTTAGCAAAAACACGCTCTTTGACAAAAAAGATATCTAACTCTATATGTATTGTTCTGGCATGGAACACATGGTTATGAGAAAGAGACGTTGTGCTTAAGTTGTCACAGGAAATATGGGGAGTTGTGAACTAAATATGAAGCTCTTGAAGTAGTGATTTGAGCCAAAGTACTTCAGCAGTAGTGTAACATCCCGGGCGCTGACGAGGGCGAGGAGTGATCGCC
>JAVKPL010006629.1:0-26716 GCA_032173675.1 Gastrolobium villosum | reverse complement strand
CACCAATTGCTTAACACTTATAAATAAGCGGTGTAGGTTCTACAATAAATACAAATCTTTAAAATGAGTCACATTATGAATTCTATAAATTCAATGCTTAAGTTTTTAAATGTTAACATCACACTAAAAATTGATGCAGTAACAAAAGCCCAAAAGTGTTGTTATATCATTAAGAGGACAAATGAAAGTAAGGGTCAGAGACTTATTATGTTATTAAGAAACAAGAACAGATAACGAATCCCACATAAATTGGAAATCAGAAGAACATAATAATTATAGTTTTTCGATCAGAAGACAACTTATTATTGGAAAATCAGAATACAAAACTTATTATGTGTTATTATCCCACATAACGATTATAGTATTGATTAGGATTACAACCAATCATAATAAATTGGTTGTGATATAAGTAATTCGTACAAAAATGAACGTAAAAAGAAACTATAAGTAATTCGTACATAATGATTGGTTGTTGTTTCTTCGCATGATGTTTCTTCAGCTCTGAAATTCCACTTACATTCCTCTCTGATCTTCGGAAGCTCGTCCTCCTCGGCGGTTTATTTTATTTTCCACCCACTGGGAAGGTACTATATTTTTCAATTGGGTACTCATCACGCTTCTTTTTAAGCAATCTTGTGAGTGAAAAACTGAACTGTGTCACTCTCTCTGTCTATAAGTAATTCGTACATAATAAGAGACAATTTAGTTACGATCTCAATGTACATGCCAGTAGTGCATAGGCATACTTTTTTTCTTCCACATAGTATATTGTTGTGACTTATTTTTTAGTTGCGGATAAAACAAATTATACCCTTAAATGTTTGCCTTGCTATCTTCTTTTACGTTGTTTTGATTCACTTCCTTTAAATACAACCTTGATAAAACAAATTATACCCTTAAATGTTCCCTCTGAATGTATGTCCCCATCTTCTGGTGTACTATCCTAATTCTCTGGTTGCTTGCTGCAATTGTCCCCTGATGAATGCATGTGTTTGTTTTCCACTTACTTCATTAATTGAATGCAAAATATTTGTTAACTTTTTACAAATTTAGGATTATGGAAGGCGGTAATGATAGGAGTTGGATGTACAATCGTATGAACAACAAAAGACAAATAACTAGATCCTTCCTTGAGGGTTTAGAAATGTTCATCCAGTTCGCATGGGATCGAAGAGTACCACAAAGTAAGGATATCAGTTGTCCGTGTGTGAAGTGTAAGTGTATGAAATTTCAAAGTACAGACCACGTCAGGGTGCATCTGTGTCGCAAGGGCTTCATGAAGGGTTATGAATGTTGGCATCACCATGGGGAGATTCAACACACACCAAGTGGTTATTATGGGGAAATAGTCAACGAAACAACCACAATGAATATGAACAGTTGATTATGGATGCAGCAGGACCGTCGATTGGGGAACATTTTGATCCCGGTACTCATACTGAAGCTAATAACATGCCAGAGGATCCTAATCCGGAAGCTGAAAGGTTCTACAAAATGCTTCAAGATGCACGACGTCCATTATGGGATGGTTGCGAACACCATGAAGCTAGTGAACACACATCATTATCTGCTACCCTAGCAACACTTTCCTTGAAGAGTGATCATCGAATGTCTGAGTCTGCTTACAATGAGTGGATGCTGTTCATGGGTCGAGTTGTTCCCAAGAACAATAATTTGTCGAAGGACTTTTACCAAGCAAAAAAAAAGGTGAAAGCGCTCGGGCTAGGATGTGAAAAGATTCATTGCTGCCCGAAAGGTTGTATGTTGTATTACAAGGAAAATGCTGATCTCAGTAACTGTAAGTTTTGTCATCATGACAGATACAACATCGTGACGAATGGCAAGAACACAAGCCGCAAAGTGTTTAGCAAGATGTGGTACTTTCCTCTTGTTCCTAGGCTTCAAAGATTGTATTCTTCGGAACAAACAGCTAGTCACATGAGATGGCACCGGGAGCATCATAAGGATGACAAATTTGTGACGCATCCATCCGATGCAGAAGCTTGGATGCACTTTGACGAGGCGAATCCTTTGTTTGCAACGGATCCTCGTAATGTCCGTCTTGGTTTATGTTCGGATGGGTTCGCTCCTTTCAATCAAACTGGTAGAAATTATTCTTGTTGGCCTGTGATTGTGACTCCGTATAATTTCCCACCTTCCATGTGCATGCGAAGAGAGTTTTTATTCCTTATAGCATTAATCCCTGGACCCTCCAATCCAAAAAAGAAGATAGATATATAACTTAGGCCTCTGATAGATGAGTTGAAGATGTTGTGGAGTGAAGGGGTTTTGACGTATGATGTATCATTGAGGCAAAATTTCATGATGCGGGCTGCCTTAATGTGGACAATAAATGATTTTCCTGCATATGGGATGTTAAGTGGATGGCAGACATCGGGGAAACTTACATGTCCGGTTTGCTTAGAACGGAATGTCGGTTTTAGCTTGCAAAATAGTCGCAAGGTTTGTTGGTTTGACATTCATCAGAGATTTCTGCCACACAACCATCCGTATAGAAAAAATAAAAATGCCTTCAAGAAAGGGAGAGTTGAAAGGTCAGGTGCAATCCATCCTTTAAGTGGCAATGAGATATGGGAGAGGGTGAAGCATATTCCAAGTGTTGAAGAGGCGCCCGATTTGGATGATATAGAGGGGTATGGCGTAGATCACCATTGGAACAAACGTAGCATCTTTTGGGATCTACCGTATTGGAAAGATCAATTTTTAAGACATAACCTTGATGTAATGCATATTGAGAGAAACATGTTTTGCAATATTCTATACACTGTGATGGACACCAAAGGATCAACGAAGGACACTGTAAATGCAAGACTGGATATAGCTAACATTTGCATAAGGCCAGATTTGCATTTGGTTGAGGCCACCAGGGGACGGACTTTAAAACCTAGAGCACCGTATACACTGAACAAGGACAAGAAATTAGAATTGTTACGCTGGGTTAAAGATCTAAAACTCCCAGATGGTTATGCATCCAAGTTGTCGAGATGTGTTGATATGAATGAGGCAAAGTTATTCAGGATGAAAAGTCATGATTGTCATGTTTTCTTTCAGAGATTGTTGCCATGGGCCTTCAAAGCCTTGCCTAAACATGTATGGAGTATACTGACTGAATTGTCAATGTTCTTTGTGCTTCTCAGCTTAATGCTGAAAGGTTACGGAAACTGGAGGCAAGCATACCAATAATGCTATGCAAGCTGGAGATGATATTTCCTCTGACATTTTTTTGACTCAATGGAACATTTGCCTATTCACTTGGCTTACGAGGCAAGGGTTGGAGGTCCGCAACAATATAGATGGATGTATCCGTTCGAGAGGTAAGATTCTTTTTAATACGTTTAATTGAGCCACTTAATGCATAGTTTGTGACGATAGCCAATTCTTTTGCTTGTAGATTTTTAAAAACATTGAAGGATAAGATTAGCAATCAAAATCATGTTGAAGGCTCAATTGCTGAAAAGTATCTCATCGAACAGGCAAGTAAATTTGCATCGTACTATTATCCCCCTGAATACATATCAAGATGGAGAGGAGCCCCTCGAAATGATGATGGCGGTGATATGAGTGGTCAAATATCAATATTTAATTATCCAGGACGTGTCGTAGGAAGGACAAGTAAGTCAAATCTTGAAGGAAGGGATAAGTAAGTGGCAGAGTGGTACATTCTAAACAACTGTTCAGAGGCTGCTCCCTACATTGAGTGAGATTTTATTTGTTTTTAGATTGGTGCCAAATGTTAGAGGGGATCAGAATAATGATATATATTTTTATTGCAGTTACTTTTCCAAATGGTTTCGATCCAATAATTCCAGCTGGCCAAGTTCTGAACTTGATGAACTCATTCCCTCTCGGTTTCCTGTATGGTTTCGAGAGCACTTCGTTGCTAACCCATCAGCTGCACATGACGTTGTATGAAGTTTAGCTGACGGAGCTGCAACAATTGTCACACACTTAAGAAAATATATCATCAACGGGTACAAGTTTGCAACCGTAGCAGCGAATGCAAATACATCTTGTTGTAACTATGATGTATCTGTTCGAGGTGGACTGGTCGACGGTAATGAGGACGACTACTACGGGAAGCTACTTGACATAATTCAATTGGATTACAGGGGGGAAAAGAAGGTGACTTTGTTTAAGTGTGACTGGTTTGATAACACTCCTCGCGGGACAAAAGTTGATAAATATGGCAACGTTGAGGTTCATCAGTCAAGGAGATATACAGTGGGATATGACCTATTCATACTTGCTCAGCAGGCCGAACAAGTTTATTATACATCATACCCTGCAGCCCCACAAGGGTGGATGGCAGTTATCAAAACCAAAGCTCGAAATATTATCCCAGAGTCCAAAGAGTCACAAACAAATGAAATATCTGAACCATTTCAAGCTAATGTGGAAGATTTACTGCTCGTAAATATTGCAGAGGATGATGTGCCAATCAATCTCTTTGATTCTGCTGCAGAGTTAGACATGATTCCTATCCGTGAGGGGAATGAGGAATCAGATGATGACGAACAAGAGACTTATTCAGATAGTGAACCTGAATTGGACGAATATGAGACTCCAGAGGAAGGCGCACAAGAAGAATTAGAAGAACAGGATTCATCCAAATGATCACTCTTTATTGATGTTTGTTATGCTAAAGACATTTATCAATTTGCCTTGACTTGTAAACTTTACCGATATTGTTATTCTGTACATTTTATGGCCTTTCAATTATTTATGATAGAGCTCATTAGTAACTTGTTTATGGTTGGGCATTGCATATTATTTTGTTCATATTCAAACATTATTTTTATAAAGCTTTGCAGATGGATCATTCTCAGCCATATGGCACTGGTGCATGCAGTAGAGGACGTTCCCGTCCTATCGCCGCCGATAGAGGAGATAGGATAGAGCTCGTGATGCCTCCCACACGCTTATCATCCTCCCCCTCTACTACTGACTCCGTTATAGGTCCCAGCGGTCTTCCTCCCACTCCTCCGACACTTTTGGGCGTGCCAGAACAGGTTAAAACTAACTCCAATTTGAATAAGTTAAATATTAATGTTTTATTTATAATTTTTGACACTAACTGCTTGAATGTTTTACAATTATTTGACTTTTGTAGGATCCGTCCACTTCCTCTTGTGTGGGAGATACTCCTTTGCCGAGGAGCCACTGTGGGGATCAGTTGATCCCGTCACCAAAAAGGTCTGGATTCGTCTGTTAGGGAGAACCAAGTAAGTTTTCTTTGTTACAATGAGGTACTAATTTCTTTATTTTTAACCTTCTTGTTTGTGTGCTAATATTTTGATTTTTTTTATTATCAGGTTCTACCCATATAAAGAACCAACCGAATACCCGAATAATATGATTTTTCGAAACTACACTCACACATGGGGTTTTTGGAAAGATGTTCCAGTCAACCAAAAAGAAGCTTGGCGTGATTCTTTCTTGGTAAGTTTGCCAATATTCTGGTTACTATACCATTTTTATCAACACGCATTTTAAATTAATCTCGTACACGATAATGTGCACTAATCGCTTGTCTATTGAAAAATTTATAGCATAACTTCAGTTGGTTGCCCGAACACCGTGCTGATTTGATAGCCGCTTTCAAATATAAGGTTGGAAAATGGTATGCTAACAAAATGCACAATTTGAGGCATGACAAGGGTGATAACTCTTGGTGCAATTCTGGAGCTAAGCGTCAATTATTGGAAAACTGGGCCGTAGATGAGGACTTTAAGGCGAGGTCCGCCCGAAACAAGCAAAATAGGGCGCACATGGAAGAAGGCACTTATGCTGGCGGCTGCATTTCATACTCAGAGCATAAGAGAAGAATTGTAAGTGTGCATTATTTTTTATCTTGGTATTCTATATTTTGCACTTGTAATTAATTTTTTGTACCACTGTTTTTTTATAGCAAGCTTCTGGGGAGGTGCCCCCACATCAGGTTGAGTTTGCTACATTTCAGAGGACCCACACACAAGAGTCTGAAGGAGGGACTCGACGGTGGATTAACAACACATCCAGACAAATAGCGGTGAGTTATTAGTTACTTAATTTTTGTTTGATTTATTAGCGTTTAATTCACTTAATTGTTATTAATATTTTGTTTTTTTTTGGCATGTAGGCGGGATTCGAAAAGCTCCAGGAGGAGACACAAACACAGGTGACAGATGATGGAACCGCATCCTCTCAGGTTGATAGCAATGAACTCTTCATTAAGGCGACTGAGCCATTTAATAAAAAAGGAAGAATTTTTGGCCTAAGAGCATCTGCTAGCAGCTTCAAGAGAACCAAGCGCCCCTCTAGACAACTTCCAAGTGTTTCCGAAGGTAAAGGCATTTATAGTTAATTGTTCAAAATTTTACTACCTAGTCCATTTAAATTAAGTACAAAACAATTAATCTAAGAATATGTTGTTATTATTGCAGATGAGCTCGCCAGAATGCGAGCAATGACTGCTAAATTGGAGGCAGAATTACATCAGCAAAAGGAGCAAAGGGAAGAAATGGACGCCGAATTGCAGCAGCAAAAGGATCTAAGGGAAAAAATGGATGCCGAGCTAAGGCAGGAAAAGGGATAAAATGGACACCGAGCTAAGGCAACAAAAGGAGAAACAGAAAAAGACGGATAAACTGTTGCAGAAATTACTGAACAAAATGGAGAAGAAGAAAGAAAAGAAGAAGCAGAAAAAGATGATGAAGAAGAAGAAGACTATAGACTCCTCATCCCCATCCTTATCCCACACCCATACCTCATGATGTATTCAAAACTTTTGTTTATGACTATCTTTATTGTATGAGATTATAGTGTTGGTTTGTATGAGATTATAGTGTGTTGGTTTGTATAAGATTATAGTGTTTATTTCTATGAGATTATAATTTGTTAGTTTGTATGAGATTATAGTGTTTGCTTGTATGGGATTATAATTTGTTAGTTTGTATGAGATTATAATTTGTTAGTTATTTCATTTCAATGAAACATAAGTATTTCTGTTATGGTTGTATTCTTTACAGGTTTAAAAATAAATTAAATTAAAATTTTTTTTTTATAATTTTGCGACCAAAATTCAAGCAAATTCCATCGCAAATACTGTAGATTATTGCGACGGTATTCACTAATCCATCGCATATTTTTATTGTGCGACGGTATTATAATACATTTCCGTCGCAAATCTTATGCTTACTTGCGACGGGATTTTCATTACATCCACATTTTGCGATGAGATTTTCAAAAATTCCATCGCAAATTGGCGACGGAGTTGTAATATATTTCCATCACAAACTTTGCGATGTGTTCTGTCCCAATTTATTTTGAGACGAACAATTTTTTAACGGAAACTCCGTTGCAATTTGCGACGGTATTCTCAGTATTCATGTCAGCAGTTTGCGATGGAAAATAAGTGTTTTGTGATGGATTTTTTTGGTCGCAATTTGCGACAGAACTCATAACATGAAAATTCCGTCGCAAAATTCATTTGCGATGAGGTTTTTTTAGACGATTTTTTCAGTCGCAAATGGTGTTTGCGACGGAATTTCCCAGATTTACGACGGAAAATGGCCGTCGCAAAAACCCTATTTTCTAGTAGTGATGGAAGGCCAAGCATCTCCGTGGTTCCAGTGGATGTTTACTTCTGGGATGATTAATCAGTGGGAAGATTTTACACGCTCATTGAGACAGCGGTTTGGAGCTTCAGCCTTTGTTGATTTGAAGGGGGCTCTTTCAAAATTATCCCAATCAGGTACACTCATGGAATATATTAGGGATTTTGAGTCCTTATTAAATCAGGTTCCTGGATTTGATGATGATGTGTTGAGGAGTTTTTTTATCTCGGGCCTTCAACCTAATCTTCGGGGAGCCATTCAACTTCAATGGCCCACTTCCCTTCATCATGCTATGCAACTTGCATATGCGTATGATACTCACCATGAGCAACTACGTTCATCCTTTGTGGCCACCCAAAAGAAACCCCTATTTTCTTCCCATCAACCCCCATCTACCTCCAAATCCACTTCCTTTTCTTCGACTGCGAATACTGCAGCTTCTACCTCAAGTACTACCCTTTCGAATACCATTAAGCCTCTTTCTTCCCCATCATCTACCTTACCTGTTCGAAAATTGTCTCCTGAAGAAATTCAAAGGAAAAGGGACCGAGGGATTTGTTTTACATGTGATGAAAAGTGGAATTCGAAGCATAGATGCAAAGCTAAAATGCTCATTTTAATTGGTGACATGGAATAGGAACATGATAATGAGGAGGAGATCTTGTGGTCTCCTGAAACCAGGGAGGAGTCTGACATGGCTACCTTGCACGCATTATCTGGCTCTTTGAGGCCCAGGGCATTAACTCTAGAGGCAATACTTCTCAACCATGCAGTAAGGGTGTTGGTTGATTCTGGTAGCTCTCACAATTTTATAAATCAAGAGCTAGCAATTAAATTGAAGTTGCCAATGATCCAATCAAGAGGCATGAAGGTGTTTATGGGCAAAGGTGATTTTTTGTTCTGTGATTTGAAGTGCAGCCAGGTTAATTTGTTAATTCAGAATCATTCTTTCATAGTGGATTTTTAGGTATTGGAGTTGCATCACTTAAATGTTGTTTTGGGTATGACTTGGTTGGAGAGTTTGGGTCGTGTCACTCATGACTACCTAGAACAATCGATGGAATTCATGAGCAATAATAAATGGATCAAATTGCAAGGGGTTACTGATGCAAGCATTCAGCTTAATCCTTTACAGCATTCAGCGGGATCTTGTTGTCTTTTAATAGAAGGTGACCTGCCAGCCTTGCGAGAGTTGGATGCTATGAAGGAAAACATGAATTCTGATTTATGGCCTGTTCTCCAAAGGTGTAGTGTTGTATCTCAGACTCCACAGTCTTTTCCTCGTTTTAGAGGCATGGATCATTCCATTCATTTGGTGGAGGGAGCAAAACCAGTCTATGTCAAACCTTATAGGTTTCCTCATCACCAAAAATCAGAGTTAGAAAGACAGGTTTCAGACCTCTTGGCTGCTGGTTTTATTCAACCCAGTAAGAGCTCTTTTTCATCTCCTGTTTTATTGGTGAAGAAGCATGATGGGACATGGCGTATGTGTATTGATTATAGGACTCTTAATGCCATAAATGTACCTGACCGTTTCCCTATACCTACTATTGATGAGCTCTTGGATGAGTTACTTGGTGCTTCACTGTTTAGTAAATTGGATCTTAGAACGGGCTATCATCAGATTCGTATGCTGCCTCAAGACATCCACAAGACTGCTTTTAGGACCCATGAGGGACACTATGAGTTCCTTGTGATGCCTTTTGGGCTGACCAACGCCCCTGCCACTTTTCAAGCGGCCATGAACCAGATTTTTTGTCCTTATTTGAGGAGATTTGTCATAGTTTTTTTTGATGACATCCTCATTTATAGGAAATTTAGCAGATCATGTGCATCACTTGGAGCTTGCTCTTCAATGTTTGCAGCAACATAATTTTTATGTTAAGTTGAACAAATGTGCCTTCGGTGTTGCTGAGATTGCTTACTTGGGCCATATTGTGGGTGTAGAAGGAGTCAAGGCAGATTCAAAGAAAGTAGCTGCCATGATGGATTGGCCACAACCTTCATCTGCTAAATAGTTAAGAGCTTTCTTGGGCTTAACAGGTTATTACCGGAAATTTGTAAGAAACTATGCTGAGATTGCTTCCCCACTTACTGATATGTTGAAGAGTGAGAGATTTTCTTGGTCAGCTGCGGAAATTGATGCTTTTAATAAGCTCAAAACAGCCATGAGCACAACTCCAGTTTTAGGATTGCCAGATTTTCCATCTCCTTTTGTTGTGGAGACTGATGCTTCTACGTTAGGGATAGGTGCTGTTTTGCTCCAACATGGCAAACCAATATCATTCTTTAGCAAAAAGCTTGGGTTCCGGATGTCACAAGCTTCCACTTATGTTCGTGAGTTGTATGCCATCACGGAAGCTGTTAAAAAATGGAGACATTACCTTCTTGGGGCGCATTTTATTGTGCGGACTGATCATCAAAGCATTAAAGAGCTTTTGTCACAAACAATACAAACACCGGAACAACAAAGGTACGTCCATAAGCTTCTTGGCTATTCTTTTTACATTGAATATAAGCCTGGTTCTTCGAACATTTTTGCTGATGCCTTGTCCCGCCAATTTAATCCTACTGATATGGGTTCCTTGCTGCAAATGGTGTCTGAGCCTCAATTTGACATTACTGAGCGCATAAAAGTTGAGAATATATTTGATCCAGAGCTGCTATCTATCCATCAACAATTAGGTGCTGGTCTTTCCCTTGATCCTCTTATTACAGAGAGAGATGGCATTTTATTTCACAAGGGCGGATTTTACTTGGGTTCACAGTCTACTTTGAAGTCTGCACTCATCGAAGAGGCTCATAGTACCCCAATTGGTGGGCATGCCGGATCCCTTCGCACTTTTCTTTGCTTGTCTGCTTCTTTCATTTGGCAACACACGAATAGGGATGTTAATGCCTTTGTGAGGGAATGTGCAATCTGTCAACAGATTAAGACAACAACTTCAGCACCCTTGGGCTTATTGCAGCCGTTGCCAGTACCTGAGGCCATTCTTGAAGATTTAACTTTGGATTTTATTACTGGCTTACCACCATCAAATGGCCATTCTACTATTTTAGTGGTGGTGGATCGTTTGTCTAAATATGGTCATTTTATTGGTTTGGGTCAGTCTTATACGGCTGCCACAGTGGCTCAGATTTTTTGTGATAATGTTGTGAAGCTTCATGGTTTTCCACGCTCCCTGGTTTCTGATAGGGACCCAATTTTTATGAGAAAATTTTGGCAAAAATTATTCTCCTTGAGTGGTACTAAGTTGAAGACGAGTTCAAGTTACCATCCCCAAACTGACGGGAAATCGGAGGTGACTAACCGTTATTTGGAGCAATACTTGCGAGCTTTTTGTGCTGATCATCATCATCAGTGGTCATCCTTTTTATGTTGGGCTGAATTGCATTACAACTCTTCAGTCCATTCTTCTATAGGGATGTCTCCTTTCCAGGCTGTTTATGGTCGGCTGCCCCCACCCGTCCCATATTATCCCCGAGGGTTGGTGTCCATGGAAGCACTTGATACTCTTCTCTGCCAAAGGAATGAGGTTTTGGCTACTCTCAAGAGCAATTTGTTACGTGCTCAAAATCGAATGAAGAATCAGGAAGATAAGCATCGTCGTGATCTTCTTTTGGCTGAGGGTGACTTGGTGTTGGTGAGATTACAACCTTATCGACAATTATCAGTGGCAAGGCGTTCCCATCAGAAACTTGTTAAACGTTTTTATGGGCCTTTCGCAATTAAGAAGGTCATTAGCCCTGTTGCATACCAATTGGATTTTCCTGCAACTTCAAAAATTCATCCCACTTTCCATATATCTTGCTTAAAGCCATTCCATGGAAATTCTGCTGTCCATTTTGCTCCACTTCCAGATCACAGTAGGGATAATAGACCTATTCAGGTTCCACTAGCTGTTTTGGCTTCACGATCTGTCCAAGTTAGTGGTGCCCCTCAGCAGCAACATTTAATCCAGTGGACAGGTACAGTTCCTGAGGATGCCACGTGGGAACCTGCATCTGAATTGCTTACTGTTTATCTAGGATTAGACCTTGAGGACAAGGTCTCTATAGAGGGGAGGGTAGTTGTTACAAGCCCAAATGTTAAGGGTCCAGTTGCCAACATTAATGAGGTAATTAGGCCCATCCGGAAGAGAACAACATCAGTATGGTTGAAGGATTATTCTAGTAATTGAATAGTCAGTTTTAGAATGTAACTGATGCTAGGATCTAGTGACAGCTGGTAGGAAGTGTAATTAGGTAGCATACACGTGTAATATGGTGGATACATATACATTGGTTGGAATTGTAAACAGTTACCGATTGAAATAAACAGATTGTTTCCGTTCATTCCTTATTCTTCTTTGTTCTTCCCTCTTTCCCTGTTCTTAGGTTACAAGTTGTAACAGGAACCCATTGATCCAAATCAAGAAAAATGTGTTCTGGCTCCACCGATGGCAGAGAACATATGGTCCAAGGCTAAGGCCTGCTGTTCTGTTAAGAGAGAATTCATAAGAAAAAGGAACTCCTTTGTCTATCCTCACCTGTTGTAGCCACATGCGGCTCTTTTGCAATTCTCTCAGGAATGTTTTCACGTAAGGGGATAGTTTCCTTACTAGTCTCTTCATGGTTAGGGTTTACAACATGCGGTTGATTGGACAATTTAGCAAGATTCCCATTAAGAGGAGCACTTTTGCAAGAGGGGTTTATCTGCTTAGATACATTCTTGCCACCTGTTGACATAGCAGCTCCTTTTCCTTTCGCTACCAAAGAAACATTGTTACGTGATAATCCCTGCGGTATTGGTCCTACTTCTTTACCACTGGTTCTATTGCAGATACCAGAGGGGTCTCCAAAGTTGGACTGTGAGATAGTGCTCAACAACTACCCACACCCCTTCATGTAGAACGTTAGTGTAATCCTTTTCCTCCTTGAATTTTAGTAGGATATACCCATTGTCCAAATGTATCAGTTCTTAAGAGCATATGAGACCCCACATTTTCTAAACCCTACTTATTAGAAAATTCGTATTCATTTTCTTCCCTAGTAGCTTCATAATGAGGGAATTTCTCCATTGCTGGAAATCCTCTGTGTTATTTTTTTGTAAAAGAAATAAGTAGGACAAAGAGGGTCTTCCTCCTTAGAAGGGTCATCCCACATTTCATCATTGAAATCATCTTCCTGTTCTCTTCTTTGCTTACATATCCAGTCCTCTTCTTCACTGTCCTCTCCATCTCTATAGCCATTGAGACATAATACCTTATTTTTGTAAGATATTGTTCTTGAGCCTATAGTACTAGGATTCTTCTTTTCTACAAACAGAGCCATCTCATTATCCAGCTCTTTATGAGAAGCTTCCTTTTCTGTTCTCGTTTCCCCTTCTTTCTCCAGCATTTCCTCATCCAATGTAGTATCATTTTATGCCCTTTCGGTTTCTTGACACTACGAGGCAAAAGGTTAAGTTCATCCGTTGCTAGTTGTCTCCTTTCTTTTTCTTCTTCCACCTCTATTAATGATTATAACATACTAAAATGCTTACACTTATAAATTAATTATTGTTAGAATATCAAATTGGAGATATATGCATTGCTTTAGTAATTTTGACTTGATGTGGTTAAAGTCAAAGTTATTCTTAAGAATACTTATCCAATGACTAAACTTTCAACTTTAAAAATCATTATAATCACTTTAACCACTACCACCAACACCCATTGAATAGAATAAAGGATTTCAAAGGCTATCGAGAGGACATATATTATCGAAAAATTCTCAAGAAAGATGCTTTGCTAGGCCTACTTTGCAAGCTGTTTTTTGTATTAAGAAGACTTTTATATGATTTTAATTCTCCACCCTCTAATCCTTCGAGAATGATTTGTTGTGCTTGATGCAAAACCTTCACAAATTGATCTAATGTTTTCCAAGAATCATATAATGTCCGTTGATGTCTTTTTCTAGGAATCCTTCGAGTTTTTTTTTTTAATCTGGAGAGACATGGATAGAAGATGAGAAACAATTGGAAATTGAATAAAAAAAAAGAAAGAAATAGAATTTATTGGAATCTTTAAATCTAAAATTGATCTAACAGTTAATAATAATGACTTAAATTCGGACCCGAGTTCTGTATACGATCAAGGTCCAAGCAATATTATTAAACCTGGCTCGACCTGGTCAGATTAACTCGAAAACTCATGAACCTGTTCTCTAATCATTTCGAGTTAGCTAATAGATCGACCACACAACAAATCCAGTGAAAATCGGTCTTTGGTTAATTCTTTTTTGTTTCTTAATTAGGGAGGAGCTTGCTTTTAACCATATAGTACATAGCTGGTTCTCGCATTGCTGGTATTTCTTGTTTGAATAAATTTGAAGGCATCCTCCGGCCGTGACCGAAGACTAATCCCCATCGAGCACTGTTGGACCCTTTCAGGGTGACTCTCCCAAATCATCTTTTTCCATTCTCAGGCTCGAACTTGATATCTCTGGTTAAGGGACCCATACTCCTTACCATCTGTGTCAAAGGAGTTTGGAGCACTGCCGTATTATGTATATGCAAGATCAGAGCGCCGGAAGAGGTCCAAAGGAAATAGCTTGTTTTTTGAGCACCGCTAGTTGTTTTTGTTTCTAAACGTGTTTCAA
The DNA here is from genome assembly GCA_032173675.1 of Gastrolobium villosum. Taxonomy (NCBI): domain Eukaryota; kingdom Viridiplantae; phylum Streptophyta; class Magnoliopsida; order Fabales; family Fabaceae; genus Gastrolobium; species Gastrolobium villosum. The sequence goes on along the minus strand of JAVKPL010006629.1, from coordinate 12,479 downwards.
AGTTAATTCTTACGAGGTTAGTTTCGTAAATTCTACTTCTATTCTCATTAATGCTTTTTTTTTTTTGGTGAAAATTCGTAATATTTTATCATCAACTAAACATACACTTTGGAAAACTTAATTAATATCCCCGATAATATTTCAGTTTACCAAATAACTTTTTAGTAACATTCCCGTTAAATATTTTTTCCCATCATATTTCTATTAATCATGATTTCCCAATAAAAAAATTCTCTTCTACCAAACGCACCCTAAGAGTTCCATAATTATGATAAGCAAGTAAATTCCAGTAAAATGATCATTTGAGGAGGAGGTTGTTCGAAGATGATGATATCATCTACCATGTCAAGGCCTTGTTTCGCAAACCAGTTTGCACATTTGTTGCCCCACATAATTTTGAATAAGGGTTTTATAAAAGTTATGTTGTAGGAAAAGTGGTTGTGTTATGTTATAGAGATTCGTTTTGCGTGTTGGAGTTTTTTTTTTGGCTGCGTGCCCCACAAAATGTTTTGTGTGTGTAAGAAATTTTTTATGGTCATGTTATTACGAAGGAATAATTCTAGATAGACATAATATGGATTTTGCTAAACAAAATAGAAGTTATTACGAAGGAATTTTGAATATAGAATATCATGTGGTTCAACTAATCATGTACTATGACTAAATCAATGATCGGTAAGGTCTGAACTAAAAATGTTTCTTATGCCTGGTGTATATGTGTGTGCTCTGAGATCGTTACTTACAAGTGTACAATCTATTTTTTAATTTGTGCGGCCAGTTAGTTTGTCAGAAATTGTTTAATGTTTACAAAGCAATTATTCTTTCTTATCATTTCGGCTAACACGCATATTTCATATCAAACAAAGCTAGAATATTCTGATAACAAATTGTGGGGTGCGATAATCGTGAAAATCGAAGTACATGCATGTAGGAAAAATAGTTAAAAACTCACTATATCTCTCACTAAAAATAATTATAAGACTTTTTGATTTAAATAAATATTTTGTAAATAACATAATGCTTTTTATCTGTATAATCTGCTTAAAAAATAGATATCATAAAACATTCACTATCCTGGGCATGAATATGAATCAGATATAAAAACTACCATAACCAAAACATAATTACTGGAATTACTGAAGTTTCTACACGTACAGTTTGCTAAACCCGCACATGAGCATCCATAATTAAATAAGGGTTTTATATTTCTCATGTTAAAATAATGAGAATTGAAATCTCATGTTGTAGAGATAAAAAGCATGTGAGACCCATGTGTTAGAAAAAATTAAATGTAGAACCCATGTCAGCACGGAAATCAAAGAGTGTGTAAGAAAGTTTGAATTCTCATGTTAAATGAGAAATATAAAACCCTTAAATAAAGGCTCAATTACATCTTCATTTTGAACATTCTTGTTCTCTTGTACTATCTAAATGGCACAATCAAACAACTGTAAACTACAACCGAGGTTACATTGTAATCTGCATTGTGTTTAGGAAACACCCCCACTTCCCTTCTCAAAATCTCCAACCAGATAATCCCTATCTATATGTATATATATATATATGTCATTTCTGAAACCCCAAAAGCACATAACTCAAACCATTATCTTAGTTTTCCTAAGCCCCACCCTTTAAACTTGGTAAACATTCTAATTAACCATGTCTTCCTCTACCTTCAAAGTTCTCTCACTGATCATATCAGCTTTTGCCATTGTGCAAATAACAAGGGCAGGTGACCCTGACATACTCACTGACTTCATAGATCCTCTTGGCCTCCCACTTGATGGGAACTTCTTCACCTATACAGGTTTTCGCGTCCTTATTGGACAAAACATACCACCCCCAGAGTTTATGGTATTGAAGGCAAGCATGATAGAATTCCCTGCTCTATTTGGACAGAGCGTGTCTTATGCTGTCCTTCAATTCCCTACTGGTAGCATTAACCCACCCCACACACACCCTCGCTCTGCTGAGCTACTCTTTGTTGCTCAGGGCACCCTTCAAGTTGGGTTTGTGGACACAACCAATAAGCTTTTCACACAGAATCTTCAAACTGGGGACTTGTTCATATTCCCAAAGGGTCTTGTGCACTTCCAACACAATGCTGACACTAAGATTCCAGCTCTCGCTATATCAGCCTTTGGTAGTGCAAATGCTGGGACAATATCACTTCCCAACACACTGTTCAATACCACCATTGATGACACTGTCTTGGCTTTGGCCTTCAAGACTAATGTTTCTATCATTGAAACTTTGAAGAAAGGCTTTGCTCCCTAGGCCTCAAGATGGGTAGGAGATAGGTTCGACATTTGTGTCTGCTCAGTTTCTTGTGATTTTCTTGTTCCGTTCCCCTTTGTTATGTTTTTTTTTTTTTTTACCTTATTTTTATTTGTTTTTGGTCATTTTGTTGTTCAATAAGTGCTTCTAAGTAAGGGCCTCGGAGGCGCATTAGTCGATCTTTCTGTTGCTATTATTGTAATGATCGAAAATAAAGTCATCAAGAACATTATGAATTTCCCATCTTACTTTGGGTTGCTGATGGCTTCATTCTTCCAGAAATTCCATTAAAAATGAGTAAGATGAGAGAGTATTAAATGAGAATAGGCTATTCATACTTGCATATACTACACAACAGTATTATGCCAATTAAAACATGGTGTTCCCATTTTTATAATAAATAAATATTGATTGTTTTGTTCTCAATTTTTTTTTAAAAAAAGAGATTTTTATTCTTTTGTCTTTGTCTTTGTCTTTGATTTGGTAGATCTCATTACATATTTAATAAATTTTGGGTTTAATTGTACTCTTTTCACGCAATTTCACTTTTCTATCCATTGTCTAATTTAGGATTTAGATTTTTACACGAGAGTAATTTTTCATTTGAAAATGAGTCAAACACTTTTTTTTAATTACATATTGTCCCGGCCGTATAAAGGCGTATATGTCAGAAATCAGAGTTTGTCTGTGAGCACTGTTAAATTATATTTGAAAGATGCAAAATAATTCTTTTCTGTAGTTGTTTATAAAATAAGAGCTTAATCAGAACATTTGAATAAGGGAAAAGTGTTTCATTTCAAATGATGTAAAGTTGTGTCATTTTAAGTGAGAAAAAGAGATAAATAAAGGAGAGAGTGGATGAAAAAATATAAAAGTATGCATCCCACCTCTTTATAAGAGTGAAAGGATATAAGTTGTGTCATTTAAAAGAAGAAACACTTTTTCTTTTGAATAAATTATACATAAAAGAAGGTCGTAGCAGTATAAAAGTAGGGGGATATATAATATACAAATTAATGTCCATCCTCGTTCCTTCTAAAAGCTTAATTCGGAAAAAATTTAACATCCTCTGGGCCCACCATTTATTCAGGATCTCTTTTTTATAAAAGGAATTTTTTTTTCCATTTCTACCATTTTCTTTTTTATTTTTCCCTCTCCGTCCCTCTTTTTTTTTTCTATTGTTGGGAGGGACCATCGTGATCCCTCCCACAAAAAATCTTCTTCTTAAGAAGCCAGCCTCAATTACGAATAAATTTTTCGTGCTACTGCAACACCAAAAACTCAGTACATCCTATGAATAAAAATATTACATGTCAGATAAAATTATTTTCTCATCTGAAATGTAATATTTCTATTCATATTATACACTGAATCTAAGTGGTACAATAACACGAAAGATTTATTCGTCAATTACCAACTCCTATCTAATCGCACTACTCCAACGGCTCATTTTTCATTCATAATTTACGGATAAATATTTTGCTTCAAGTGCATATTCCAAGATGGGTCAAAACTTGGGCTTGTTTTGTTGAATTCTTATTTTTGGTACTTTTTATATTCATTAAACCAAAACATTAAAGTTGTCGTAAAATGGGGATTTTTCTAACGTGCTCGAAGATCACAACATTGTTCCATGTTTCTTTACTAAAAAAAGAGAAGTTTTCTTCCATTTATACCTTCTTCTTTTATCTAAATCTAAATTTCATCTCAATCCATTTTTCCCCCCTATTTTGAGAATGAGAGCATAAGCTCCCGAACTAGATCAAACCGGCTCGTAAAATGGGGTGTTTCATTTTCAATTAGCATCTCCTAAAAATAAAAATGCTTACTTTTAGATTTATAAAACATAAGAAACAAAACGAATCTCTCAAGTAATGGAACAGAATAATATTCGGAAGAAATAAATAATTCCAATGCTTACATTTTACATCTCAAATACTCATAATTTGGCTATGCCGCGGTGAAGACTTCAAGTTCGGAGTTATTTTCCTGATCAATGACATCAAGAAAGACAGGATCAACGGTGACGCGGCTATCCACGTGGACCTTAAACTTATGGTCCCACCAGAGAACCCTGGCGGTGCCAGAGATGTCGACGGCGGCGTCGAGCAGCATCTCGCGCCTAGCGAAATCGGCGACGAAGCTAGTTGCGTGGTGAGCGAGCTCGAGGCCGTGGAGGCGGGCGGGGAGGCGGAGGAGCTGGCAGGAGCGTGGTGGCTGAGAACCGGCTTCGACCTGAGCTGAGCCGAGGAGAGAGCCTTGGTAGAAGATGGACATGGTGGTGGAAGAGTAGTGGATAGGGGCGATGTTAGGGTTGGTGACGTGGACAGTGAGGAGTAGCTCGGCGTCAAGGAGTGGAAGGTTGAGCTTAAGGGCGGTGAATTTGATGGATATGAGGTGGAAGGTTGGGTCCTTGGGTTTTGCGGATATCGCCGCCGTTGCTGCCACCGCCGTTGCTGCTCCGATTAGCGCCGAGCTCCAGCTCCATTTTACCTTTTTGCCCATCGCAAAGTGACCAACCAATCAGTGGATGGAGTTTTCAGTTGGAGAGTCAAAACAACACCCAACAACTTGTGATAGTGAGACACACCGATACTCATTGGGGGAACAGATGAGAAGGACAACGGGACTTATAATGTGATTTTAGCACACGGTGAAGTATGTGTCATTTTAGAAGAAGTAAAGTTATGTCATTTTAAGAAAGAGAAAAAGATAGATAGAGGAAGAGAAAGAGTTGACAAAAAAAATAAATGTGTGGGCCCCACTTCTTTATGAGAGTAAAAAGATATAAGTTATGTCATTTAAAAGGATAAACGTTTACCAAAAGCGAACATTAATCAATTATGATGCTTAATCAATTAAGCGAACATTACATCGTATTAAGCGAACATTACATCGTATTAAGCGGTGCTTAATTAAAAATGCGGAATATTTTTTTTATTTTCAATTATGATGTCATTATCAATTACCAACTTGATTACTTAATCAATTTCATAAAAACAATGCTTGTATAAAGATTGCAAGACAACTAACTGAAATACCTCGTAACATAAAGATAAGTGTGTATCTAAAATCATGGATCTACATCACGTAGTCCGGACAATATCCTGATACATTATTACAACATCAAATAAAACTAAGACATAACAAGTCTACGTGGCATGGACAAACCCCATGCTCACCAAATAAACAACATAGTCAAACAAGTCTCAACATAAAACTCCATAAACATAAATGAAACTAACAGCACATCATCAACAGGTACAATCAGCATATAAATCAGCACTATCTAACTCAACTCTGGCCTCCTGCCACCTGAGGCCTCAACATTACCTGAACCTAAAATAAGCGTCCCCAAACGTGGGGTGAGATCTCTAATCAAAGAAATCTCAGTAAGACAAGGGGTCCTCAAGGATCTTCCACCCCAAGCTCACTTACATGTGCAATATAAGTTCTAAAAACAGTAATTCAATATAAGTTCCAAAACTATGCAGTGCAACAGATATCTATGACATGTGTATTTATCGCTATCTACTGGCCAGAGAAATGCAGGAATACGTCTATACCCACATGAGTACAAGGAACATCGCTTGCACCTCACCCACAGCCTCGCCATCTTGTATGTACTACATACTCAGGCTTACCGTATAGGTGGACATCACATGCATATCTTAAAAGCACATTGCATATAATAGCTCAACAGCATTTCCAAAACATCAAAGCATGAAACACAACATGCATAAACCACATCCCCATGTGACATGGTGGAACCACAACATAGCTAAACCGAGGACACGAAAGCTTACCTCTTAAGCTAGCTATCCAAGCCACAAGCTCAAAGTCCAAACACAACAGTATCAAAATCCGTTATGGACCATCAACATATCAATAAACATGCATCTCAAGCATACAATATAAAGACAATGACTCTCCTTTACGTTTTACGTCTTAAGGCTTCCAACAAAGACATAAGCCCTTAATCACATGATTCTGACTTAGTTCATTAATTACAGAAGTTCAAATTCCTTAATCTAGGGTCCACAAACCCCCAATAGCCTACTGTATGAACAATAAAGCTACTATTCTTCGAAATCCCAGAATATCTGTATATTCCTCGGGGCATATCTGGATATGCAATATCCGAACATCTCACTGACCATATCCGGATATACAATATCCGGATATACAATATCCGGATATCCAGATCCCATATCCGGATATCAATATTCGGATACCATATCCAGATATCAATATCTGGATATATGTTCGAAAAATATCCGGATATTTCACGACAAAATGCAGTTATGCATTTTCTTGAAGATATCCTTCCAAGGTTAGGTTTTTACCTATTAAAGACCCTAAAGCATGCATTTCTAGGTGTGTTTGACATTACACAACGTTAAGTTATCATCTTTTAGCCTTAACATGCAATCAAGGTTCCATTTTTAACTAAGAAAACTCAAGTTCAAAGGTGGTGATCATACCACAAGCCAAAACAGAGGTGGATGATGCTCTTGGAGCTCTCTCAACTGATCCAAAACTCAGGTCCTACAAGGTGCACGAAAATGCCACACTAAGGAGGGTCTTTCTCACCAAAGGTGGCTCCTTGAAGCCACTCAACCAAAGAACAAAGGTTCTTCCCCTCAAAGAAAAGAACTCAGCCCAAGAACACCACAAAACAGAGGCTGGAAATCAACAATGGGGCACTCCACTCCCACACAAGACCACACTCACCCTCACTCAAGTGTTTAGATGAAGAAAATCAAAGGAAAGGTGGTAACTTGTGTTGGACAGGTAGCTTCAATACTCAAGAGGGGGGGTGAATTGAGTTTAACAAAATCTTTTCGCAAAGTACCTCCTTTGATGTTTTAAAGACTATTTCTTCAATAAAGCGATTTAATAGAAAATAATCTAAGCGTAGGAGCAAGGAAAGGAACAGCAAAGTAAATAAGCTAGTATGCAAAGACAATCTAAAAAGGCAATTTCAATATGTAAATAAAGAGATCAGAGTTAGAGAAATTGCAAACTAGATGTATCCTGGTTCGGTCACCACCACTGTGACCTACGTCCAGACTGAAGCAGCTCGATCAACTCTTTTCACTCACTATCAAGCTTAAGGGTGCTTGACAAACCACTACACCTTTTCAAGAATTCGGGCTCTTGATGCCTTACAACTTTTCACTCCAAATTTTCTTAGGAATTTGGTGACCTTTCAAGTGTATAGGGTTCACTCCCCTAACTACTCAATAAATCAAATGAAGGTGTTTAACAATGGCTAAGTACTCTCAAAGTACAGATAATACAAGTTGAAGAATAATGGTATATGACACTCTTACAAGAATAAAGCTCAAAGAGATTTTATGATATGAAGACAAGAATAATGCAAATAGGATGAGAATTAATGAGCAATAATGATCAAAAGGTGTGTCCCATCAATGGGAACAGTAGCCTCTATTTATAGAGGGCCCCCAAGGTTTATTTCTTATCCATTTTCGCAAACTAGCCGTTTTATAGCCGTTATTTTTGTCTCTGTACAGTGGGTAATCGATTACCATAGGTTGGGTAATCGATTACCATGAAGGGTAATCGATTACTGCAGTTGGGTAATCGATTACCATGAAGGGTAATCGATTACTGCAGTTGGGTAATCGATTACCAACCTGTCAGCAGGTTGGATTTTGCCCTTACATGGTTTTCTCTTGATTTAAAGACAGTTTCAAAAACATGTTTAAACAGTTTATGAGTATTGAAAGTATATTTTCATGTTTAGAAATGTATTTCAATGTTGATTGATGATTTAATGCATGTACTTTAAAAAAACTATGAGCTTCGTTCATGTAAGGAATCATCTTACAAATAATCCTAAGTCCTATATATTATTTTGAGTTTAGACTTAGAGACTTCTCTTGAAGCTTGTGTCTTGATCTTGTTTGGACTCCTTTTTGATAGTTGCACGATGAGACTTTCTTTCCATGCTTGTTTGTTATCATCAAAATCGTTGAACCTTTATGTTCTTTTCGTTGAGTGCATTGGTTCCACAATCTCCCCCTTTTTGATGATGACAAACTCAAAATTAAAAAAGAAGGTTAGTATTGCATGTTATAGAATTGACACTCCCCCTGAATATATAATTGATATATAAGGTGTCATTTATGTTTGAATTTTATTCTCCCCCTCTTTAACTTAATATATGCTTATACCTTGTTTTTAATTGTCACATATTTCTCCCCCTTTGGCAACATCAAAAAGCATGAGTAGATAAGGAGAAAACATGTAGATAGGTAAAGCAAAAGAGATAATGAAACATAAGTAGTGTGCCTAATAAAGTAAAGTGTAGGCAACCAGTTCAGAGAGTTAGCGAGCTAGAGAAGCAAAATGTTCAAAGTAATCATGACGAAATAGATGCATAAGATAAGTCCAAAATAAAAACTAAAAAACTGATAAAGACTAAAAGTCATCAGAGTCATGTGGAGGCGGTGGTGGTAGAGAAGGAAGAGGAGGAATGTTGAGATGATCCTCAATGCGTTTCAGACGAAGCTCCGTATTTGCATGCCTAAAGTTCAAAGAGGCGAAGCCAGATTCCATAGTGGTCTGAAGCCGATGAATAGATGTGAGAATGGATCCCAAACTGTGGTCCGCGGAGGAAGAAGCATCAGCAGGAGGATCAGTGGCCGGATGAGGAGGGTCGTCATGGATATCAGCAGGACCAGCTCCAATGTCAGGAGGAGCAGTCGTCTTGCACCAGATGCCATTGATCTGCTTAATTTGCATTTGGGCCAGCAGATGCATTCCAAGCTTGTGGACAGCATCACATAGAGTCTCACCGTCCATAAAGATTTGCTGATGACGCAGAATCTCAACAATGACAGTAGCGTAGGGAAGTGCACCCGAGGAGTTTCCGGCTTTAATCATTTGTGAGCAGATAAAGTAAGGCCAGTTGAAACTTATTTTGGAGCGAATCACCCACATGAGAAAGATATCAGCATCAAGCACCCGAGAGTAGTTAGAGGATCTCGGGGACAGCATGTGAGTGATCACATAATGTAGAATCCGGTTTTCCATAGTTAACATGGACACACTGAACTTGGACTGTGTGACGATGATGCCGGGTTCCACAATGGACTGCGTGAAGGCATACCGGTCATACTGGGGAAATGAATACACACCGTATTTGTGTCCGGTGTATGCAGAGCCAAAGATGCAGGGCCATTCGCTGGGAGGCACCGAGAAGGTCTTGCCCTTGATATCAGCTTTGAGAGTGTCATTGACAAAGCTGACGGTGCAGTAGAAAGCTCGAATAATGTCTTCGGAGTATTGGTCTTTGAGCAGAGTGAGCTGTAGGACTCCAGCATGAGCCAAGAGATCACAAATTTCGAATCCTTCATCACTCAGAAATTTAATGTCCAAGCATTTTGAGGCGATGACCGGACGAGAGGCATAATGTTCCTTGAAGGTGGCATACTTGGCAGCGGTAGAGAAATATTTTCCAAAAAGACATGAGCCGCGTGGCCTCTTGCGAACTTGGTGAGATGAGGATTCCATGAAGTGATAAAAAGAATCCTACAAAGGAAAAATTGTGCCAAGTTAGGGTCCAAGTAAATAGCGTATGAATCAAGGCAAGTTACGAAATAGAAATTGCGCACATTATACAAGAAGCATATTATTATTTTTTTTAAGTATCATCTTCTATCCCATTTTTTTTTTAAGCACATTATACAGGAAAAATGTGAGCAAGATGGAGTTTGAGCAATACACAGAAAATTTGACTACATAAAGAAAACATGAAACGAACAGAAAGAAAAAAAAAGGAGAAAAAGTGCAGAGTAAAATGGAACACATACAATAATTAGAAAGAAAAAAAAATAGGTGCAGAGAGAACAAAATGATGGAATTAGAAATGGACAAAATTCAGAACAGAAACATTCAGAGTGCAACAGGAAGAAACAACACAGTAATGGTAAAGGAAAAAAAATTAAAAACATCACACAAAATTTAACACTCACATACATGAATGGAACAAAAAGCAAAAAATTGCAGAAGAATGATAGGAAAGAGTGGAAAAACAGAGAAGAAAGAAAAAAAAAGAAAAAAAAAAAAAAATGTAGAAGAACAGAAATAAAGAAAAGAGAGCAATGGAACAGAAAGAGAGAACAATAGATAAACATGGAAGCATACAATAGTGAGAACGAAAAAAAAGAAAATATGCAGAAAAATAAAGTGCAGAAGAAGAAAAAAAAAGAAAGAGGAATAGATACCCTAGGAGAAGGAGAAGGAGAAAGAACCTGTGAGAGGGAGATGGGGCGAGTGAATCGGAAAGGGGAGGGGGGGTTCGCGGTTGTGGAGGGAGGGGGAGGGGGGGGGTCGCGGTGGGAGGGAGAAGGGAGGGGGGGAGGTCGCGCGAAGGGGGGGGTTTATGATTTGGGGAAAAGGGGTTTCTGTCTCGCGAAGTATAAACCCAGAATGCGCACTGGTAATCGATTACCAATTTAAGGTAATCGATTACCCTTCTTGGTAATCGATTACCATTTTAAGGTAATCGATTACCCTTCTTGGTAATCGATTACCAAAGGGCTGGTAATCGATTACCCAAGGGTACTGGGCAGAAACAGGGCTCGAAACAGAGGAGGGGGGGTGTGTGTGGATATGTATGATGGAACATTAAACAATAAAGATGAGACCAATTTAGCAAAGACATTTAGCAAGTAGTCATATGTATGATGGATCAATGAGACCAATTTCTCTTCTTAAGTTATAGAATACTTCCCTTGGGAGTGGTTTGGTGAAGATGTCTGCCAATTGCTTTGAGGATTCCACAAATTCCAATATGCAATCTCCACTTTGCACATGATCTCTTATGAAATGATGTCTAATATCAATATGTTTAGTTCTAGAGTGCATGATGGGATTCTTTGTGAGGTTTATGGCACTAGTGTTATCACACCTTATAGGGATGTGATCAAGTTCAACCCCAAAGTCCTTGAGTTGTTGTTTCATCCAAATGATTTGAGCACAACAACTACCGGCCGCCACGTATTCGGCTTCGGCCGTGGACAAAGCCACACTATTTTGTTTCTTGCTATGCCAAGATACTAAAGAGCAACCAAGAAAGTGGCAAGTGCCACTAGTGCTCTTCCTATCCAATTTGCATCCCGCAAAGTCGGAATCGGAATAGCCTATTAGCTCACATGATGCACCCTTAGGGTACCATAATCCCATTTGTGAAGTGCCCACAAGATATCTCATAATTCTTTTTACGGCACTTAAGTGTGATTCCTTAGGATTAGCTTGGAATCTAGCACACATGCATACACAAAACATGATGTCGGGCCTACTTGCGGTTAAGTAAAGGAGTGAGCCGATCATACCTCGATATTTAGTGATCTCTACGGATTTACCTCCTTCATCCTTGTCTAAGGAACAAGATGTACTCATGGGAGTATCAATAGTTTTGGAGTTGTCCATTCCAAATTTTTTGAGCAACTCTTTGCAATATTTAGCTTGGTTGATGAATATTCCATCCTTTTGTTGCTTTATTTGGAGACCAAGGAAGAAGTTGAGCTCTCCCATCATGGACATCTCAAATTCACTTTGCATAAGGTTGGCAAACTCTTCACAAAGGTGAACATTAGTGGCACCAAATATAATATCATCAACATAGATTTGTGCAAACAATAGATGATTATTTTTCTTCTTTATAAAGAGAGTTGTATCCACTTTTCCTCTTGAAAAATCCTTTTCTAAAAGAAATTTACTCAATCTTTCATACCAAGCTCTTGGAGCTTGTTTCAAGCCATATAGAGCTTTTTTAAGTTTAAAAACATGGTTAGGTAAGTCATGATCTTCAAAACCGGGAGGTTGATCAACATATACTTCTTCTTGAATATATCCATTCAAAAAGGCACTTTTAACATCCATTTGAAAGAGTTTAAAATCCATTATACATGCAAATGCAAGTAACAATCTAATAGCTTCTAATCTAGCAACGGGAGCATAAGTTTCATCATAATCAATTCCTTCCTCTTGATTATATCCTTTAGCAACAAGTCTAGCTTTGTTTCTAGTTATTATGCCATTTTCATCAAGCTTGTTCCTAAAGACCCATTTGGTTCCAATTATTGGATGATCATTTGGTTTTGGCACAAGTTCCCAAACTTGATTCCTTTCAAATTGATTTAGTTCTTCTTGCATTGCCAAGAACCAAT
>JAVKPL010006628.1:0-26442 GCA_032173675.1 Gastrolobium villosum | reverse complement strand
ATCCAGAATCTCTCTATATCTTCTGCTTTACGACCTGGAATGCGACCAGCTATCAAATCCCACCTGTTCCAGTGATAATTTCATATAAATTAATTGTACAAGAAAAAGTTCCATATCTATCTACTACATCGTTGATTTTGCACCAACACATGCATGTAATGGTGAAGGCTGCTCAAGACTGAAACTAACAACCCCCAACTTACAGTTGAAAAAGAACATATTTTATTTTCAAAAAAGTTGCAGAAATTAAACAGTAGATAGATATATGGGTTTTATAAGAGTTATGTTGTAGGAAAAATGATTCTGTTATGTTTAGAAATTCGTTTTGCGTGCTCAAGTTTTTTTTTTGCTGCGGGCCCCACAAGATGTTGTGTGTGTGTAGGAAATTTTTGTGGTTATGTTAAATTATAGATCATAAACACCCTAGATATATATGAAAAATGTTTCTGCAGTTACTGAAGATAAATTATCTGCATTATTTCCAAAACGACGTCATTTTGGTATTGAAATCTTAACAAATTATAAATAGAAAGACTATTATAACCTGAAATAAATTAAAATTATAAAAACACCATAATTTCTGCCTCAAAATGATATCGTATTGGGCTTAGTGCGGATAACTTATATGCATCCATAAAAAGGGAATAGTAGATATATTTTATGCAAATGTCAATGAAAACTTTGTACGGACAAAATTCAAAATTGTTTCATGCTGCGGCTCACGAAAAGCTCAGACCAGAGCAGATAGCTAGATGGACTCCTTAATTGCAGCAAACAGGTAGCAGCAAACAGGTAGCTGCGCATGCTAAGAATAAGGAGCAAAGTCAAGTCAACTTGGTTCAATTTTATCTTGAAATTAACAAATAAAAAAGCTTTAAAGTTTTGTGTAATAAAATTATTTCCTACACACAAATAAAAAATACGGAAATCAATGTAGCGCTATATAATGAAAAAGAAGAAGAATATCTTAGTCACTTTTTTCTTTATCTAATAAAATGGTACTAATTTATTTTCACATGAAAGAATTTTGTTAGGCTGACGAGGCACCTTTTTACTTTTTATCCTCACTTGGCTCTTAGACCCTTCTAATGATTAGGTAAAAGGAATTTCCTACCAAATAGTTAAGTTCAGACCGGCTGGTTTATATGGCTAAAACTTATTGCAACACCGACACTTATTCTGGAGGAATTGAATTGTGCCTCACCCCCACCAAAATCAATGGAAAAGAATAACAAATGCTGAAAAATATTTGGGGAGGCAAATGAAGCAATCTTATTTTCATCATAATGAAATCATCCAAAGAATGTACAATATCACGAAACTAATAAGTCACGAGTTTTCCGTCAATCGTGAGAAACTAATAGTACCAGAAAAATGTTGCTCAAGTACACAGATGCAGAAAAATGCAAAGGGTTCTAATCCTGTACAGTGTATGCTTACCTATCCCCGACTAGTCCGTACATCCTGCGAATGAGATCCTCCTCTTGCTCGCTCATGTCTATGAATTCCCACACAGTACTTGTCACTTCTGCGCCCATTAACAATCATTAAACAAATATATATACGCGAGAAGCGTTCAGCTATTTGATTCACAATATAGCGCCCACATCGCCGATATAACCACTTAATTAGTACATATAAGAAGCAGCAGTACTTTAGATTGATATCGAAAAGGTATAAACAACTGAACAACAATTCAAATTACGAAAGGCAATGACATAAAGTGATGAGAATGGTGTCACGGGATGAGATTGAAAACCTTCGGAGGTTGTACTTGTGATTGTGGAGATCTTTGCCTTATGTGGAGGGTGCTTATCCATTTGTCTGGGTTAAAAAAACAGAGGGGCAGAGACTGCGCTTACACGAAGATATATAACTTGTTTTGGAACTGCGGAAACATGAGAAAACTTTTATGGATAGCTTTGGCCGTGGGTCAATCAAACTAATGTAATATAAATACCTACAACTACCAAATATATATATGAGAAATATTTCTTATGTCACTGAGAATGGTTTTCTGTAGCATATATTCAGTTTTTTTTTTTTTTTTAAGGAAAAAACATGATGAGTCCCACCATGTTTTTGTGTATGTGAGATAACAACAAAATTGTTGCTGTAGAGATTCAAATCCTATATATAGAATTTAGTATTTGTTATATTGTAAAATTTAATTTAATTTAATAAAAATATGTAGGGTTATATTTTCATTTTTTCTTTATTTTTCACATGGGTCCTATATACTTTTATATGAGCGTAGGAGATAAAATCATATCATAGAACATGAGAAATATTATTCCTATATTTATAGATGCGAATAATATTTCTCTAACCAATCTAAATAAGCATATATCTAACTATTTCTTATAATTATATATTCCGAAAAATTCACAATTATTTTCTTTTTGTTCTCTTTTCATAAACTTGTTAGTTATAAAGAGAAAAAGAAAATAACTTTAATATTATTATAATTATATATTTCTCGAAATATATAATTATAATAAGTGATTATAGATAAGCTTATTATATATATACCTTCTAGAGGACGTAAACATATGTACACCTTCTAGAGGACGTAAAGAACACCCAGCGTATTCTATATACCTTCTAGTGGACATATAAATTATAAAGAACACCCAGCGTCTTCCTGACTTTGTTTAATATTCAATAATTTCCAGCATATGCAGATAGTCCGGTACTTTTCAAGATTACGTTTATAGAAAGGAAAGTGAACGGCTCCATATCACGCGGCAGAACAAAATTTCGGGTGAGTTTTTCTTTAAAAATAAAATAAAATAAATGAAATACACCTGTTAATCTATGAGATTTGTATATTTATTTTACGTCTATGATGTAAACATTTGTCCTTAAAAATGGATCTAAATAAACGTAAAGATGATTGTAAAGTAAAAATTGTTTAATTTTACCCTCTCAGATCCTCTAAGAGGAGATTGGATAATTTGTTGTTCCGCGACTGATAGAAACAACAAAGTCCGCTGAAAAGGATGCTGATGACTGCCTGATGGATACATCACGTGGCAGAACGGCAGGTACAAAACAATTGATCTCACTTTATAAAATTATGAGTTTGACTAGTAGTTTTTTATTTTTTTTTTCTATAAATTAGTGAATCAAGTTATTAGAATATTGATAAGGCCTAAGGGGAGTGGATTCTCTTATCGTCCAGGTTAATTGATCACAATCATTCATTGATGACGAGATAAGAAAGAAAAAAATGTATAATTTTTAAATGAGTGATTGTGATCAAATGATATGATCACATGATCATTTTTTCACATGAAAGACTAATAAATATACTTTCTTTCATAACGAATTTAATTAATAAATTTGGGGAATTGGACAACAGATGTCACTATAACTGAGTTGCGCTACTTTCCCGATGTATATAAATGAATGCAAGAAATTAGGCCCAATGGTTTGCTTATCTCATGAAAGAGTTCTAGAAACTGTTTAAATACGGAATTTTATACAAATAGTGCGCGTTGGAGTCGGCGTTCTAGAAAATGAACTTCCTTCCCTTGTTAATAATCCCTTAAAGTTCACGGAAGAGTTTATTAAAGAAAAGTATATTGTATACATTATGTGAGACATGCTTATAATTCAAATTATTCAAAAACTATCATAGGTGGTAAAATTTAAAAAAAAATCAATTTTGTAATAAACAAGAGAATTTTTTTTATAAGATATATACTTTTTATATTAAAGATGAACAAAAATTTATGAAGTTATTTTTTTATAACATAGACTGAGCCTTATTACCGTGTATGTAACTTGGCAAATTTTACCAAATGAGACAGTAGTAGTTACAAATTGACGAAAACTTTAATACCGTGGCTACTAATGCTGATCGATAGATTCTGAATTTGACTAATTATTTCCAGAGTGGAAAATAACGGAGCTAGCTTTGAACATAACCGAAGCTTCCATGTGGAAATTGGCTTTTTGACTATTTAGAGGCAAAAACTATAAAGAAATACCTCATTAATGTGCATCCCATAAGTTAATACACCCAGAGTATTTATGATTTTCATCAAAAAAAAAATAATTTATTAAGTTTTTTTTTTTCCTTAGATACATAAAATTTTTGGGTTATATTATCTCATTTTACATGAGATAAATAATTTTCCTAAAAATATAAAAAGGGATTGAGTCTCACCATTCTTTTTCTCTCTCTTCTTACCTGTGGGTCCCACTTATACTTTTATTTATTCGACATGAAGTAATTTCTTTTTTACAACATAAAAAAAATATATCCCAAAATTCTTATGCCCCATTTTCATTCACTCCTCGCACGGAATCAATGATGCGACAGGTGTACCATTAATATTTCGCTATTCTGTTGAGTCGTCATCATACAAAAAACACTTCCATGACAAAATTAAGCGAATGCTGTCTCAGTTCCATAATCTATTATCCATGTGTTTTTTCTCCAATTTCCAACAATCATTCAGACTTACACCTAACAACCCGTTATATGCTCATTGGACACTCAAACCCAAATTCACATGGATTGCAAGCATTTAAGCCGAAAAAAATCCTATATCATAAAAATCACATATATTGATACTGGATTCTGAATCTCATACACATCTCATAATAACCTATATAAAGGCAACTCTCAATTGATTTGGTACACAACTTTGATCTCAATATAACTTATATCGAATACTTGTGCTAGTACACTACCCTCCCCACTGCCTTTACAACTATCACACTGAGAAGAAATAATTACCAAAACGAAATCCAGATATCCTACTCATGTCTCGACACATTTATTTATTTATTTTCCTTTTCGGTGAATACGATCGATGCTACTATTTATTTTGCTTCACAAGGTGTAAATGCATCCCATGGTCTTGTGGTAGCTGTAGTGTAACGCGTTTGTGGTATAATTCCACAAAACTTTTTTCAAGCTTCTCTGTTTTGGTGAGCTGCCATATCGGGCCTCAGGGTACGCATCGCAGTCGTGCACAAAAGCTAGATGGAGACAAGACAACCCATCCATACCCATTTCCTTTTCTGTTGGTTCGATGAGGGAATGGTTCCATACACTTTTCAATTGCAGGTTCCTCAATTCACGCGATATCTTAATTAAGGGTTTATCGTTTAATTCTAGCACGCAAAATCCCTATAACATAACACAATCACTTTTCCTACCACAAAATTCTTATAAAACCCCTTAATTAATCTTCTTGCAAAATTGTACGAAGTAATAAAAAGAGCAATGCATTAGATTTCCATCAGTATTCTTTTTTTTTTTTAATTTACATCTCAACCGAATTAATCTTGTATAAATCGGTGGGCATTATAGAACACAACACTTTTCTTGTATTTGTAAATAATTTTTTTACTCATTTTATTTTATTCTTAATATATATGAATAATTTGTACTATTAACTTTAAGAGAGTTATTTTAAAATTAAAATTTTGTCCTTTTTATGCATAATCAATTTTTCAAATTTGATTTCAATTTTTAACGACTGATTTTTAAATTTATGGAGAATTAATGAAAACCTTGTTTATTCTTCAATAAAATTTTAATTATCTTTTATTGTGACACATATTTGAAATAAGTTGTAACAATTACTGCACTACAAATATAAAAGGGATAAATGGATGTGAAATTATAAAAAATAATCGCGGATGAGTCAAGAAGTACCATTCTAAGGACCAGTGGCGGACGAGGAGACAAAAATAAAAATTTAAAATCATAAACATTATTAAAATTAGAAAAATATTTCTCTTCTTTTACATAAGATATCATCTCTCATTTTCTTTTCTTTTTTCTTATAATGGTGGGACCCACTTATTTTCTCTCTAAAACATCAGATAGCTATTTTATGTTAAATGAGAGTAATAAAACTCTTAAAATTAATATGAAATATTATTAGAATCGCAGATGAGGCACGGAGTCCCGTAATAGGGACGATAACAAAAAATTCATGGGCAATCAATTTATCCTGTATGCAAAGAACTAGCATGAAATTGTCAGAAAGAACTTGGATAGCCGAGCAAACTGCAGCAGAAACACTACTATGTTGCATGCTACTATGAAAGATGCATCCTCACACATACATATTATGATGTACGGACACGGAAATAAATACACTATACGATATGATATGCTAAGACGTTAATTCTAAAAAATAAAAATATTATATTTGGACACATTGAGACACGTGTTGATATTAAATAAATTTTTTAATATATATAATATAATTTATATTTAATAATATGTAAGAGTTCATAATAAGGCATATAACCAATCAAATATTTAGATTTCATAACATAAATATAAATAATTTTTCGTACTTTGTTAATTTTTCATGTCAAATTTATAACAGAAAAAAATCAATTTATAAATTATTTCTTTAATATTTAGTTAACAAAATAAAATTAAGATTAAAAAAAAAGTGTCCGAGCGCGTCTGAGTGTTGATCGTGTGTCATAAAAAGTTGATTGCATGTCAAAAAAACGTGTCAGATAGTTGACCTCGTGTCTCCAAATGTTGACCACGTGTTGGACGCGTGCCCGAGCATGTCGAAACGTGTACGACACACAAATTTCCAAAAGAAATGCGTGTCCGTGCTATACAGCGCGCGCACACACACATACATATATAGGGATAAGTTATTCTACCTACTCCCTTCTTGCCTATCCCTTTCATCACCGTTGGATTACAATCTAATCCAACGGTCCATAATTGCAAAATAAAATAATCTTTTTTTTCCTTTCTCTCTCCTCACTTCCTCCTACACCCTTTCTTTCTCCTCCCCTTTCTCTCTTCCTTTATCTCTGATCTCTACCGAGGTGAACGCGAGCGGAAATCGACCCCACCATTTGAAATCATCGTTCTTATCAGGTTTATCTTATTTTTTTTATATTGGACCTTCTTTTTAAAAGGCGATTCTTGATTCGTGAAGAAAAAAGAAGAGATTTTTCTAGACTATCAGATTACAACAGACTTAACAATTGTAGAATTGATAATCTACAATCTTTGGGTTCCTTCATTATGTAACATGATGTAACAAGAGATTCCTACTCTCACAATTATACGTGGGTCCCATCTCTTAATTTTCTATCTCCATTCTCCTTTCTTCTCTCTCTTCTTCAATGTGAGAGTATGAATTGTTATGTTACATCAAGTAACATAACAATTCATCATGTAAGTAGGAAGGTACAAAATCACTTTTCATTCTTTGTCATCAAAACATTGAATTCTATGCATGCGGCCATAGAATCTCGTAAACCAAAACAAGTTATGTGCTTTGTTTGCATCCACAAGTGCAATTCTCAAGTTTATTGTGAAGCTTCTGAAGGAGGGGAAAATAAACCTGATAAGAACGAGGAATCGCATAATGCTTCCGCATGCAGAGGAAGTGAAGAGAGAGAAAGGAAAAAAAAAGTTAATTTTTTTCACAATTATGGACCGTTGGATTAGATTGAAATCCAACGGTGATGAAAGGGGTAGGCAAAAGGTAGGCAATAAGGGAATAGGTAGAATAACCTATCCCAGAAAAAAAATAACTTTAATATTATAACTATGTATTCTTTAGAGTACATAGTTATAAAGAGTTGATCGGACAAAACCTTATATTCAGTCACATAATAAATAATATTGCTTAAAAATATTGCTTATTTATATATATGGGAAATGATTCGTTTACAAACTTCTTTTACAAATTTTTGCAAATTATACTATGTACTCCCAGAAGTACATAGCGTAACCCAGTATATTTTCGAAAGTACATAGTGTAGTTTGTAAACAAAAAATTTGTAAATATAACCTCATATATATATATATATATATATATATATATATATATATATATATGGGAAGTACTTACCACAAAAAAAGTTTACCACTTTTACAATCAACCTAATTATGGCTGATTTCCGTCAATCTAACAGTTATAATTTATTGAAAATTATTGGGTCGCATTTATTAATTAATTATTAATTTTCAATAAATTATAACCGTTAAATTGACAGAAATCAATGATGATTAAGTTGGTTGTAAAAGTGATAAATTTTTTTGGTGGATAAGTATATCCTGCCCTATATATATATATATATATATATATATATATATACTAGTCTTACAGTCAAACATCTTGTCCAAATAAAAAATACTACATATATACATGGACCCATTGATTTCTTGCAAGTATTAGGGATGAAGAGGATGGTTTGGATTTTATTTTATCTTTTTATTCTTCAAAACTGTATTGTAATCCAAATTTTGAAAATTGATTTTAATAATAAGTGAGTAAGAAAATTTGTTTGAATATAATTAAATCAAAATCTGTGTTTTGATAATTTTATCTAGGGAGTTTTCCTCATTATCTCTCATTAAGTAACATGTGAGGCTTCAATTACCAAATGAGAAGCGAACTATTGGATTAAGAGGGTGAGGACTTCTGAATTCTGAGGACGATATATAGACTCGGAAGGCTGGTTTTTTCTTCTTATTTTTTGAAACATCGGAAGGCCGTTAATTTTTTTTTTTTTTTTTGGTACAGGAAGGCCGTTAATTTTTACTGGTACGTGTTATATGATAGTGATTTATAATGTGAAGATATTGCAAGAATCAACTTAATAAAAACTCAATTTAATCAATTTAGAGTAGATTGTGGGTCAATAAAGAAAAAATAAGTTATATTATGAAATAAAATAGGGTTTTGTAATTCTCATTCAACATGAAAATTGAAATCTTCCTACACACCTTTCGATTTCCGTGTTGACGTGTATCTTATACATAATCTTTTGGAAAAGTTCACAAATACCCATGTGGTTTACTTCAGAATCACTTATGCCTCTGTTTTTTTTCTTATCACATATACCCCTGCGGTTTGTAAGAGGGTATGTTTTTTATCACATATGCCTCTGTGATTTCTTATTTTTTTTTACAAAGCACATAGGCATATGTGATAGAAAAAAACCACAGAGACATAGATGATTTTGAAGCAAACCACATGGGCATTGGTGAACTTTCCCCTAATTTTTTCTAACATAGGAGTCCCTCATGTTTTTTTGTCACTATAACATATAAGATTTCAATTCTCATCTAACTTGAGAATTATATATAAAACCCAATGAAATAAAACGAAAATCACCTGAAAGAGAGGTATCTTATGCTGCCATTGCCCCAGCAATGTTATTAAAACCGGACCGGTGATCGACCCGGTCGGGGTACCGGGTGAGTGGGTCACTGGTTCAACCGCATGAACCGGATATGTATATAAATTTATATTTTATATTTAATAATATAATAAATGTTTTAAATGATGGAAATAAACCAAGAACCAAATATAGCTTAGTGGTATAATTCTATTAAATGATATATATATATGTTAAATGGTGCACATTAACCAACAAACACACTCAGCTTAGTGGTAAGTTGTTGTTAGACATACCTAGGTGACTCGAGTTCGATTCCCAGCAGCTGCAACTTTGGAATTATTTTGTCCAAAACCGGTTCGACGGTTAATACCGGTTGAACCGTGACCGGTTCACCGGGTCAATACCGGGTTGATGACATATCCGATCCGTTGCAAGAATCGGACCGGTTGATGGGCCGGTTTCCGGGTTTACTGGTCCGACCGGCCGGGCCGGGCCGGTTTTCACAACACTCCCCAGTGCTCGGCCTTGAAGCCTATGCAGATGCTTTCCTTATCGCCTTTTTTGTCTATAATCCCAGGCCCATCGCCTTATCTCAGGAGTTAGGAGTCAGGACGATTTTCCAGTTTTGATATATTTAATTTTAATTAACTAGCTAGTGACACAAAACCTTATATTATAAATAAAATTTACCATGACATTTTTTTAATATAAATTTATTACTAATATATTAATCATTACTACCGTATTAAGTAGTCATATCTGTTTTATTTGCTTTAAGAAAATACAAAATATTCTAAACTATTAATAAAATTATATGTTGTTATTTATATTTTACATAGAAGACATTTTATATTTTAATAACTTTCTTATTAAGTGTAAAAATCCCACACTAACAGATGGTTCTTTACCATTACATAGAAGTTACAAGTGAAATAGAAGGGCTTTTAAGACTCATCTGATACTATCATTTAACGAAGAGGCGAGCTGCAAATAATGTGAAAAACAGTAAAATAGGGATAAGACATGAAAGGAATGTCAAACAAGAAAAATATTTGCATTAGCGCTCATGTGATTAAAGGTAAGGTTGAAGATGCCTTTAAGGGCCTAAAGCTGCTTTATTCTGTGTTATTGTCCTTCAAGGTTGCTAAAGGCCAACCTATCTTATTAATTATTATTCTTGCCAAAAGATGCTCGATCCCACGTGAAACCCTGTTATTATGAAATGAAACAAGGCTTAATCGATGTTTTGCTTCGTCTGATATTGTTACCTGATGGAATAAGGTTCCAGCTTGAGCAATCTTAGCATGGTGCTGAGCGTGTCTAATTTTATCTAGGATAGATTTTGGAGATCCACGTAGGAAGGAATGAGATCTGATCTTGCCACAAAACTTCTGCCAAGATATGGAGACCCCACACTGCAAAGGTCGAGCAAAGTTATACTGAAGCGGGACCATGAAAAATTGGGTGGGACTGAGGTGAGAGAAAAAGAGAAAAGGTTGAGGAGAGAGGAAAGAGAAAAGAAAAGAAAATTTAATTAACACATGTGTCAATTTTTGAATGGAAGGACTACGGTGGTCCGGAAGCATATTAAACATTTCTTCAAAGGTCAATGGCTTCACATTTTTGTCTTGTAACTTCTATTTTGTGCAGTATAAGAAGGGCTTTGTCTGAACCCTTCAAGGAATAAACCAAGTCAATTAGAGAGAAATGAGCATCAAGAGATTGGTTGTTCATGTTCACTATCCCTCAAGGGTTTCTAGCTAGGATCATCAAACCGGCTTCACATATTTGTAGCAACCGTGTATTGGGTCCAAGTGCGAGGCACCTAAGTAGTCCATCTGTTTTTAACCTTTTGATCATTCATATATTATATATCTAGCTCCAATTAATTCCATGCAAATATGGGCCAACATTGGATACTTTTATTTGACCTGCTGGTAGCACTCATTGCTCACTCTCCCTCAAGGGCTTCTGAAATTGCTTCATAAGAAGCTTAGTCTGAGGTTCCTGGGGAGAGTGGATAATGTTTGTTACGCCTTAATTTTCTTGAAAGAAGAAACATATACACCGTGGACTACTTCTTGAGGTTAGTTACATGTCCATTTTTCTCAATTTTTATTATTTGTTCCCTTATTTGCTTGCTGAAGCATTTTTTTGTTTTATAAGGTTTCGCTTAATAGCATACAAATCGATTTTATCAAAGTACAAATCACATACTTTATATTAAATTTAACTTATGGGGAGATTATATTTTCTATCATTTTTATCAAATTTGTTATTATTGGATCAATTAAAATCAATTAACAATTCTCACTTGATTTTATTTTGTAACTGTTGATTTGATTTTGATCCAACAATAATAAAATTGATAGTAAAAGATAATAGAAAAATGGTTGTAAATATAACCTATCCCTTAACTTATATTTAAAACGATATAAGAGATAACAAATATCAAACTTTATAACTTATATTATACTACTATGTATGCTAAAAAATTAAGCTAAAAGTGTTTATAATTTTAAATGATATAACATCTCACAAAGAGGTGAGACTCATACCTTAATTTTTTTTGTCAACTCTCTCTCTCATCTTTTATCTATCTCTTTCTCTCTCTTAAAATGACACAATTTTATATCATTTAAAATGACAGATATTTTACCCAAAAACTAATTCTATAAAAAACTTAAAGTATTAAATAAAGGGGTAGGATATTATTACTACCCATCTTTTCTACTACCACTCCACTACCACTTTAATCATCATTGGATTCAAAAAGTTATTTTTTTTCTTTCTCTTCATTCAACTTTTCCTCTAAATCCAATGGTGATTAGAGTGGCAGTGGAATATCAGTAGAAAAAAATAGGTTGTAAGAATATCCTACCCCTCAAATAAAATAACATTTAGAGTTTAGACAGAGAAGTAGACCAAGTCACACACAACTTTGCTCCAGTCACGTGGTCGGTTTCCCCACTCGCCCGCTGTTCGTCTATTCTCCATCTTCCGTTCTTCGCTTCAACAATTCGTATTAATTCGTCACAGTATCATTTTCCATTCGAAATTTTATTACTTCAACAATCACCATGGTCAACAGAGGCGTTGCTTCCTCCAGCACCATTCTCGTGTGCTTCCTTTTCTTTTTCTTTACCTTCTCATCTGCCCGTATTCCCTTCGATTCAACTGTGACTAACATTGACCACACCAACAGCAATTCGTTCTTAGTGTCTGAAAATAATCCTGCTGACGTGGACGCCGACGCCGACGCCATCCTCCTCCCCAGCGACAAACCCGCAACACTGATCCAATGGGAAGCTGTTGAAACCACTGAGGACCCCAAAACTTCGGAGGCCAAAGCTGAAACCGTCGAATCAATGAAGGTGCCAAGAGAATCATATAAACATGTTCCTTTCAAGGTTTTCACTGTTCGTCCCATCGTCCCTCGTATCCCTAGATGTCCTTTACCGTTATCCTTCCGCCTCGGCCACCGTTGCCGCCATAAACATCATTACAAGCCATGGAATCCGCGCCTCCCTTGCCGTGAAATATCGCACCGTAACGACGTGTTACAGGAAAATAAGGACTTTGATCCAGTAGCAGCACGTGGTGGAGTGCGTGATCGGGTTCCGGCTGATCAATGGATGAGGTTTGGCCTCATTGAACCAATGTTCTCCCGCGAATGTAGCATGGCCATGGAGAGGAGTGAGTTGTTGAGGAAGCTTTATCATCGTTACCAGCATCGCCGCCCTGAGCCAGAGATTAAGGTCACTGGATTGATTATAAGGATCCGCAAGTTCTTGAACCGCTTCTAGTTTTCATATATACAGTCTAAAATAAAATAGTGGTAGACGATAGTCATAATGCTCATGTAACGTGCTCTTCAATTCTTATTTCATCTTTTCTGTTTTGTAAATAATTTTGATCTGGGTGAGATGTGGAAATATGCATGTCTTTTTTATCGTGCATTATTATTTATTGGAAATTAATAATTAATTAATTAATTTAATTGGAAAAAATGATAAGCGTTGATCGACGGAAATATAGGATTTGGTATCAAATTTTGAAGTTTGACAGCGGTGTCAAAAGATACTGCCCCATATATATTATTGGTATCACATGCTTACAAATCAGAGCCGTTGATACTTTTTGATCAAACGGATCACAGATGAGGTGTTAAATTTGAATTTTGACACCGGTGTCAAAGATCCTACCTCATATATATATATATATATATATATATATATATATATATATATATATATATATATATATATATATATATATATATATATATATATAGGGCTTATCATTTCTCAAGCTACTTGAGAGATAATTTTATCTTCGGCTACTAAATCATAAACTTATAAAGATGGATCAATAGTGATAAAAGAAGAGAGAGAAAAAGGGAATCATAACCGTTCAAAGGTGAATCAATTAATAAAAGGAAATAAATAAACAAAATGGCGTAGTTTTAGAATAGCCGTAATTAAACTTATCTCAAGTTGCCTGAGAAATATTATATATATATATATATATATATATATATATATATATATATATATATATATATATATATAAGGGAAGGATATTGTGACAACCAAGTTGTGTTACTACCAAGTGACTACTAATCAATCTCACCGTAAGATCGATTATCTTGATCCAATGGTTATATTTATTTCCATCTTTGTATAGTCCTGATTCCCCATATTTAAAGTGAAAGAATTAAATATGGGAAATCATAACCATACAAAGGTAAAAGTAAATATAAAGTATTAAATTAAGGAAATCATGACCATACAAAGATGGAAATAAATATAACCGTTGGATCAAGATAATCGATCTAACGGTGAGATTGATTGGCAGTCACTTGATAGTAACATAACTTGGTTGTCACAATATCCTTCCCCATATATATATATATATCCTTGTACATCAATTATTCGAATAATGGAGTTTGAGTATAATTAATTTAGGAGGCGGCTCTCCCAGTATCATTTTCTTCATTTCATCAATACCTCATAAAAAAACAACGGAGATAGAGAGAACATCCTACATATATCATCTCTAAGGCGTAATTGAAATTCAATCGCTTGTCAAAATAAAATTTCCAGTGTTTAGCTCCATTTTCATTGACAATTGTTATGGAATTTACATAAAGGTCCACATATTAAAAGGCTCAAGAAGGACTAACAACTAAGGGAAATTAAAGAAAGATCCCTCAATATCCTAAGATGCCCAAAAATCCACTTCGGCTAAGTAACCCATCTACTATAGTGGTACAATGATTTGCTGATTTCTGAGTATCTCTCTTATAGATGCCTAAGAGAGGGCATTCACATCCAACAAAAATATATCAATCATCATATTGGATATTTCGATTCACATGATCGAATAACAGTATAGAACAAGGGATCACTACGAGAAGCTGAAAAAGTTAAGTTAGAAATTGTTCAGGCAAATCTCCGACCCAACCAAAGTAGGTGGATTCCAAACTTAATTACAGCAGTCAATAAGATTAATTAAATTGTTCAGGCAAATCTCTCAATCAGCTTTAATAGGGCGTCTGGTCATAACGAGGGGAGGTCCTTGGCTATATTTATGACTTATTTTTGCTTTATGAACTATTTTATTTTATTGTCTAGATTTAAGTATGTTGAGTTAATTAAGCTCTATTTGACCCTGATGATACAAAGCCCCTCAGCTTGGAAAGCTCGTGACCTAACATTTTAATCTGAATCCTAGTCGTAGAATTATATCCAACCTATCTCTATTAGAGCCAAGGGTTTCCTAAAAATTTAAAGGCCTTATATGTAAGGTTATGATCCGATGACCCGGTAATATATAGATCCGACCATATTGCACTATACAATTACAGCTTAGCCGTGTTCCTAAGTCCTTAACTGCACATGCATGAGCTAAACCGAAGTGCGATCACTATAAGGTCGCTTTGATTTGGACCTGAGTGTGGGAGACCCTTTGACAATTTTTTATGTGTCAGGCTGCGGGTTGTTGATGTACAAGTTTCAACCATGGCTATTTGACTGATGTAGTGTGCTAATGTTATATAGTTTTTGGGATTGTCTTTATTGATATCGGAAGCCTGTTTGGGAGTTGGTTGTAGGAGAGGAAGGAAAGGAAAGGAAATGGAGGGTTTTAGTAAGCCTTCCCCTTGTTTGTTTGTTTGTGAGTTTAAAAAAAAGGAGGGGAAGAAATTGGAGATTTTTACTAAATCCACCAAAATCCTCATTCTTCCTAAAATTAAAGTTCCCCCAATTTGGGGGGTTTGAGGGGGAATATTAAAAATTACTTATCTACCCTTAGCATTAAAATGTAAAAAAATGTGAATCATTTTTAAATGTGACATTTTTAGAAAAGTCTCAAATACCGACAAAATTTATCGACGAAAAATATTTCGTCAAAAATAATGATGAAAATCACATACGTCAAAATTTTTTCATCAAAACTAAAGACGAAACAAGATTTTGTCATAATCACTGACATAAATTTTTTATGGGAAATAATTCAGTCAAAACTATTGACGAATCTAAATTTCGTTGAAACTTTCAACGAAAATTTTTTCGTCCAAAATTTGACGAAACACATCTCAACCGAAAGGTTTCACCAAAATTCTTTACAGAATTTATATCCCGTCAAGACCTTTCGACGGAAATATTTTCGCTAAACTTTTTGACAAAAAATTTCAGTCTAATATTCAAGGAAACACATTTTCATCGAAAATTTTCTACGGAAAATATTTTCGTCAAATTTTTTGATAAAAAATATTTCCATCAAAATTTTCAACGGAACACATTACTGTCAAAAAATTTCAACAGAAAATTTTTCCTTAAAAAAAATTGATGAAAAATATTTAGATTAAAATGTTTGATAGAAAAAATATTCTATCAAAATTATTTACTGAATCTAAATTTCGTCGAAAGTTTCGAATGAAACATTTCCCTCAAAATATTTGACAAAACAATTTCCATCAAAATTTTCATCTGAACACATTTCCATCGAAATTTTGAACGAAAAACATTCCGTCAAAACTTTTGACGAAATATTTTTTACGTTTAAAGCATTTCATGGAGGAAATCATTTTCGTCAAAACCTTTGCCAGAAACTAAATTTCGATAGAAAATTTATTTTTGTAGAAAATTTCATCTGAGAAAAATTTCCGTCGCTTTTCGACGAAGAGTATTCTGACGAATTTTTTTTGTAGCTTGCAGCGTAGAAATTTCATAAAAAATATTATCTTTTTTAATATCGTGAAAAGTACAAAAATAATTTTGTTAGAAATTTTAAATTTAATTTAGTTTGTAAAATATAATAAATATATTACTTTTAAAAAGGGATAAAATGATAAAAATATCTCATTAGCCCTCCATTTTCCTCCCTTGCCTTTTTTTAACTCCCAAACAAGGGAAGAGAATACCCTCCAATTCCCTTCCTTTCCTTCCCCTCCCTTCCCCTTGTATCCCCTTCCTTCCCTTCCCCTCCAAACTCCCAAACAAAGCCTTAGGCAGCTTATAGAGTTTGGCAAATGTCCGTTTTTTTTCACACTATTGTACGCAAGAAGTAACCGATAGACTACTTAATTAACAAAGTTTTGATGCATCTCATTTATGTAATTTTTCAAGTTTGGTACATAAACCTCCACTTTTAGTCTCTCGCTCATTGATACAAACCCAACTCTAGCCCATGATCCCACGTAGCAAGCATGATTTCATTTTCATTTTTATAGGATTTATTTCTCAGCATGTATCGGTGGTATCCCATTCAATCTTCTCCGGGCACCATGCCCTCGGGGTACGGCCCGTTTGGGCTAGTCCCTCATTATGACAGTGGGTGCACTAAGCTTCGCAACCAGAGAAATGACGAAACTAATCCCCGACCGAAGATTTTTGACTTATCCTCTGACCCCTAAATTTTTTCCAAGAAACTGCTTGAAGCAGGGTTTGATCCCTGTACTAAGCAATCCCTTGAGAGCTTAACTGCCAACTGAGCTACCCTGGGAAAAAAGAACCTAAGGAGGCGTTTGGTATGAGAATTTTTTTTAGAATAGTAGGGAAATGTAATAGATAGAGAAATAATTGGAAAGATGGATAAAGTGAAATAGGTAGAAAAATGTAAAAAAAAGTTGTTTGGTGGGGGAAAACTTTACTGGAAAATTAGGTAGCTTTATGAAATCAACAGTGCATTAAAAATGAGATAACCGGTTTTCCGAAAATCTCACCTTCAAATTGAGTTTTTAAACAGTGCGGATATCTATGTTTCTCATAAATCCATACTTCCTGGATAGATGGGTTTTTGGAGAAAATATGTTGAAACAAACATGGTGTTTCTAAAAGTCATACTTGAGAAAGATAGATGTCCTCCAAAAACCATCCCAACCAAACACCACCTAACACTCATGTTGCTGGCAAATCGTGCTAAGATTGGTTTCTTGAGGAGTTGGTATTGTTTTCTCTTTCTTTTGTACAAAATTATTTTTTATAATTAAAAACACTTACAAAAAATAAAAAAATCCAGCGAAATAAATAAAAAAGTTAAGGCTTTGAGGCCTGGGCGATGCGATTTAGGCCTATTATCAAATGTGGGTTGTGAATTTGGCCCAATTGAAAAAGCACCGTGAATATAAAAGAAGGGATATATTATTCTATTTTTTTTTTCTTTCTATTTTTTTTGCCTATCATTCTTCAACATCATTATATCAAAATTTCAATAAAAAGAAATATTAAAGGTAAACCGAGAAACATTAAACCCATAAGAATATTTATTTCTTTTTATCCTTTTATGATTATTTTTTTTTTTTAAAAGAAAATTCTTTTAGGCTATGAGTTTCGACATTCGCAATTTCCCACAAGAAGAGCTTTTGTTCCCGCCGTCTCGAAACGAATCTCCTCCCTGCGATTTAAAATTTTGCAAGCCCGGTTCCTCATCACCCATCAGCGCCCACTTCTCTTTATTTAGAACTCAACATGAGATATATTGATATCTATCACCAATAAAATTGACTAAATAAAAGAATAAGAATTGATAAAGAAAATCTCTCTGTTCTGAATTTGGTTATTAAGATAATGAAAAATTTAGCAAATTCTCCGTAAGATTCTTAAATACAACGCACGCACGAGTTTAATTCAATTCTACATGCATTAGATCTTACCTTTTATGATCAAATTGCATATCGACGAGAAGATTGAATGAAACACATGACGTGGTCATTGATGGCTATGAACCACAAGGGCCACGGCAAAGACAGGGAAGTGGCGTCAGCAGCGCTGCAATTATCTCAAAATATATTACGGTAACATTGTCTCCTTTTCCGATTGCATTTTAAAATTTACTAGGTTTCTTTTCTTTTCCCCGCCCCTTTTGTACTCTAACTGTAATTATTAATTTTTTTTTTGGAGAACTCTAACTGTAATTTTGGTTCAACGTAACTATAGTAGAATTTTGCTTTTGTTTTGATGCCAAATCAGTTAGTATTTCAATATTTTATATCTAGGCATGGGAAAGACTGCCTAGAGTATTCCCTTCTCCGAACACTCACGAAGTGAGTATTTGAACTAGATCGGCCCTTTATTATTGGTTGATGTTTTTCCCGTACAGCTAGGATGTAAGATGACCGTGTTTTTCTTACCTTACTTTACCATTTGAAAATTCATGTCATCGTTTTGCTCTTGTTCAACTCAGTGTTAAGACTTTGGTGTTATTAATTTGTAGCATTAGCTAATTTGTTAATACATGTGACGTTTGAGGTTTTCAAAGCACAATTTACATTCTGATTATTTTAATTATCTCTTAAATTCAATGTTGGTTCTTGTTGATCTTTTGAATCTTGATGCATGTATGGAGCTGACTTAGTAGTTCTACAACACAGGATCTTGAGATGAACTTTGATGCCTGATTTCTTGAGGCATAGGCAAAATTCTTATTTTATTGCTTTTGTTTTGGTGAGCTTCTTTGAAACATTCTTTATATGTACTGTAGCCTGCAAAAAGGCTTGCCTATGCCCGGAGTGGAGATAATGTTTTCACTGTGGTTGAGAGGGAGATGATTTTTGATATAATAAGCTTTTCAAATTAAAATCCTCGTGTGAGATTTTCTGCTTCTGGGGGTGCTTCTTGACATTTTTTAGTTGAATTCTTTTCTGAAGGATATGACATATTATGATGATGCTAGATACTGCTGCTCAGGTGCCGAAGTTTGTTTGAATTGCTGGCCATTAATGACTATAGCTATACTTTGCATCTCGTATGATATTGTCAAAGACTGAACTGGAAGCCAGTGAAAAATTCGCAATTTACACTTAAATTTTTTAGCTTTATATTAATATGGAAAATTGTTCTGTAAATGGAGACTAAAGCAGACTTATCTTCCAGTTTGTAAAAATTCATGTGCAAAGAAAGCCTTTGTAAATTCTATTTCATTTTTTGTTTATCTCTGAAGTCTTTGACTATCTATTAATTGCATTTAATATATTGCCATGAGCCATTGTTCCATACAAGCATATAGTTATTTGGAAATAATGTCTTCTTCTGGGATGGAAAGGCAAGGTGAGACCATGAGACACTCTACCATCAAAACTTGTATTGGTGTCCTTCGGCTACTTAGGGCCTTACATACAGATTCACAATTACCTTTTTGCTTACAGGTTTACTAATAAAGAGAGCAGTACTTGCTGACTATTTTTTGAGGCAAAACTGCTTACTAGTCAAAATATACTTAGTAGCGAGGAGAGATATGAGAAGATACTACAGATGATTCCTGATCAATATACATGTTTTTATTGTTTGTCTTACCTCCATGTGATCTCTTTCATGACATTTTCCTGCACTCATCTGTATATATCGTGTCTGTTGTATTTGCAGCTATTACTGCTGAACTCAGGGGCAAGTGGCAAGAAAATAGGAGGTCATCCAGTTCAAAGGAAGACATTATCATTGTACGTTGGGAACAGCTTAAACTGTTGCTGCAATCATTAAAATATAAGGTATAACTGACCATTTTCAGGGTGACAATGGCTGAATGGCATCTAATATCTGCATTATTCGGATGTGCAGTAGAAAAAAATTTGATATGGATCTCATAAAGGGTAAACTAGTTTTTAATTTCTTGGTTTGACCGACCTTTATTTTTTGGTGAAAGAAAGTTTATGAGGGAGTTTGTCCCATTCCTAGGTTAGTACATACCGCAAAGCTAGGGCTGAAGTTGAACCAAAACCACATTGGCTGCTGTGACCTTTTTTAGTAATTACATGCTTCTGTTGTTTGTATCCCATAATTATTATTTAAAAGTTCTTAGAAGTCATATTGAATTGTGGAAACAAGTACTTTTTTTTTTATGTTTTAGTTAGTATAATTGTTTACTTTCTGCAGGCACAAGGGCTCCGTTGGTGCGTTGAAGAGATTGTGTTTTCCTTTACTTATCCCAGGCTTGATATGGAGGTTTATCTGTCACCTGGCCCATTTTCCCTGTATTCTGTTGTTAATGTCTTTCATATCAGCTTCAGTTGTACACATTCATAGTTCCTCCTCACCAGCTCTGTCTACAGTAGGAATTATTTAATTGAACCTATCTATGTTTTATTTACGTAAGTTGTTGAATTGTTTAGATGCTTGAATATGAGTGTCTACGGACTCTAAAATCTTGTTTTATCTTTAATGTTCACTTTCCATGAGATAATTGAAAAAAATAAAGGTACCTTCCCTTTAAAATTAGTGAAATGTTCTAGTTAATTTATGTTTTAACATTCTATGGTAATTTCTTCTTTGTTCTAGGCCGTTCATGTGTCCCAATTGATCCAAATCTATGTGAGGAATTTGATCCTACCAATGTGGCAACCCTTTCACCGGTATTCTTATAATGACAGTTTTCTGAGTTAACTGCAGGCTGCTTACCTGGGGAGGAGAGATGAAACCTCCCTGGTCAATTATTTGCTTAACTTCCAATATAATGAATGTTCTAGTAAATAATTGGGAGTGCCTGACATTTTCATGTTGACACTTCCAGTTCCACTTTTTGCTTACACTATTTAACGTGTGCAAGTCATCTTTTGACTACTTAAAAAGGGACGCTTGAACCGGACTACATTATTGCAACTGAATAATGCTTTTTTCATATTCATGAAAATTTCTTATGTGTATGTGAATCCTGAGATCGCATAATTGCAGCTTTTAGAAGAGCTTAATAAGCAGGGCCTGAGAGCTGATGTTCATAGCGGTATGTTAGTTAATACTTGGACAATCTTAGTTTCCTTTTCGTAAATATTTTGCATGCCATGACAATAATCTATCAGCAAATAAGTAATTAGCCATGCATATGATGCTTGTTCCATTTTTTCATCCAAAATGCTGAGGGAAATGGGGTCCTGTTCATTCATATTTACCTTCTAATGCTAATTGCAACATGGCATTCAGTACAAGTGATTTTAGTACTTTGCCTAATGACAGAATGAAATAAAACTTGGAAACACCATCAGGCTTTTCTGATCGTCATTCTTAAAGGCTACAGCCTCTACTAAAAGCTCGCAAAGTATGGATCTTTTGCGATCATCGTAAGGGTAGCACATGCAAAGTTTCCAGCTAGACAGCAATGTACCACATGCGAAAAGCTTACGGAACATTGTTTATA
Organism: Gastrolobium villosum; assembly: GCA_032173675.1. NCBI lineage: Eukaryota > Viridiplantae > Streptophyta > Magnoliopsida > Fabales > Fabaceae > Gastrolobium > Gastrolobium villosum. The sequence goes on along the minus strand of JAVKPL010006628.1, from coordinate 4,674 downwards.
AAAACATGCTAAGACGCATGACTCTTTTTCTGTTTCGTACTTGTGCATGCTCTTAAACTTTAGCTTATGTTAATAATTTGATTATAATCCAAATTCTGGTGTATGAGTGCTAATCTTGAACACTGCAGGAGGAGATAGAAAGTTCCTATTGTACGAAATTGAAGCAGTCAAGGAATCTCCTTTGTTGGTTGTGTCACTTGATTGGTTATGTACTTACGTAGCTTATGGAAGTCCATTCAATTAGGGTCCCCTCTTTCTCAGGGGCATAGAAATTGAGACAATCAGGGATGAAAATGTGTGTGGTTGTTGAATTATAGGTGTTTTATTTTTTTTATTTAGGAGGCCATTTAGACCTACAGACGGTAATTAAGATTCAGAATTTCAGGTCCATCTAAAGTATAGCCTTAATTACAACCAAGAGGCTTGGATACTAAGAACTACTAGTTTCTTTCTTAGTTGGTTTTCTGGAATTTGAAAAACTAAACGCAATATTTTTCACTACTATATAATGTGTCCGTTCCGGGGAAAGGGATATCCATTCTATTACGGGTTGACTTATTTTATTATATTTTTGGTTGCTACGGCGATGGAGACTGAGGCAGGATGGTTTCCTGTCCAAGGCAGAATCCATAGTTCAAGTGCTGAATGCTGGTATTTTTGTACCAAAACATGTTTGGTGTGATGGTGATTGATCAGGTACTGTTTCTGATATTAAATCATATGAAGACCTTTGGTCACAACTGGAGTTCCAAATTAATGTTGGAAAGTATCCTGACAGATTAAATTTATTACTAAATTAGATATAAACTGCAATTGGATTGTATTAATTATGGATGAAGAAGAACACAGTTGTAGACACAAGATGCTATGAATAGGCAAAATTCATAATTGACAGAGAACTCCGTATGACAACAACTGTCAGGAAAAACTCCAGAAGCCCTGAGTAAAAAATCAAGGCCGAATTGACAGCCATAACAATCCTACTTAAGATTCTAAAGGATCTCTCACCATTCCCACAAACAAGACCTACACAGCTAAGAAGGCATACATACATACATACCATACCATACCATACCATACCATACCATACCCACTGAGACCATAATCAAGACTATAATTTTCATTTACAGTACAGCGCTGGGTGAAAAGTAACTACTACTACTACTAATCAAAGGAAGAGTTTATCTTCTAAATGGCAAGAACATCCCAAATCAACTCGGGGTCGAAGGATGGCATCCTTGCTAAGGAACATTCATCGAACTCTGCTTCCTCTGTTACCATTGTTGGACATTCTGTCAAAACAGAGGCCGGGGAGTTGTTCTCCCCTTTCCAAATTCCATCCTCAGAAACAGTTGGTGAAAACAAATCGTTCGCCCAATTATCACAAAAATCTGAATTTGACGGTGACAACATTAGCGAGGAAGAAGAACAGGAAGATGAGTTAACCTTGTTTGATTTCTCACCCTGTCCGCGGTTTTTGTCATTACCTGAATTAAGCTTCTTTGCAGCATTCTTTTTGGCTTTCTCTCTTTTCTTCACCTTTTGACATATAGCTTGAATTTTGGCATCCACGGAGCTCTTCAGAGCATTCAATCTTGCAGAATCTCCGAATCCTAACTTGCTTGGGTCCTTTAGATTTGGGAAATTCAAACGTGCATATTCTCCACGGAGCTTATAAGCTGCACGATCATAAGCATAAGCAGCAGCTTCAGCAGTGTCGTAAGTGCCCAACCAAACTCTCATTCTGTTCTGAGGGAGCCTAATCTCAGCGACCCATTTTCCCCAGTGCCTCTGTCTCACTCCCCTGTACAGATTTTTCTTGCAAGGGTTCATGAAAGAACTCGCGTATGCAGAGTTCAGAGATGGATTTGCCAAGGAAGTGGGAACAAAAGACCCATTTCCTCGGCTTTCGTGGTAGAATTTTTGCAAGATGTCTCTTTGGCGGAGGTACACAGAGGATCCTAAAGGCTCAAACCCCAAAGACCCAAATGGATCCAAGTAATCAGACACAGGGTTTGTGTTAGTACTAGTAGTGTCATTCGTTGGTGGACAATGAGAGAAAATTGAGTCCAAGGTGTTTGTTCCACTTGATAATATGAGCTTTGATAAAGAGGATCCAATATCAGCACCATCTTGCATTCCCTCCATGATTTTTTGAAAACCTTTCAAGTGCTCTTTAGTAGAAAACTATAAGCAAAAGTGGAAGAGTTTTATAGGAAGACGGGCACTGAGTAAAAATTGGTCCCTCTTCCTACCTAAAGGAAAGAAAAACAGTTTTAACAATGCTTCAGATACGAGGAAAATTATGTAAATTATGAAGGAAGTGAAGTAGTTATTGTAGCTTCAGAACGAAGTGAGGAACACCGAAACAAGGTGGAGGTTATGTTTAAAAAGAAAATGGGAAAACAAAGAGAGGCACTTAAAGAAGAAGAAGAAGAGGATTTGGTATTTGAGGGGGTTAGAAACAGTATGTTACGTCTCTTCCAATATGAAGGGTGTATTTATAGCCAACATGAAGCGGTTCCTTTTAATCATACAGCGAATCCCCATTCACATCTTGAAAGTCTCAAATTCGCCGGTGTGGCCTGGCCTCCTCGTTACATTGACTAATATGCCCTCGCTCACCTAATGGTGTATATGTGTGTACGTGATTAAGGATTGTCTACGAAGAGTATAAGGTCTTTTTCCAAATGATTTATTTTTCACAAAAGTTCAAATTTATTTTGTTTGCAATAATATTCCCCTCAAAAAAACTATGAAAGTGTAAAGTTTTAACAAAAGTTCAAAAATACCTTTTTGAATAAAAATACACCCAGGCAAGCTCTGGGATCCAGACAGGAACTGCAACTTTTTATCATAAAATTTGGTGGCAGGTTTTTAAAATGTAAATGCAATAAAACATTCCCTTCAATATAATACTGTTTATATAAATTGTCTCAACTTTACATAGCTTTCACCTTTAACTAATGGGATTTATAACATAATAATAGTCTTTTTATGCTGCACTCACATTATTTTATGTACCAATATTTTTAATTTTTTTATTTACTTTTTTTCAATGAAGCCCACTTAAGTATGTGTGTGTTGCAAAATTCTCATCTTATGTGACATAAGAAGTATAAATCTCTTAACTAATTCTATGATGTATATATTAAAAAAAAAGAAAAAAAACTAATTCTATGATATTAGAGTTTTACTATTCTTTTTTAAATTATAGACACAAAAATTGAGTACTAATTAAACAAGTTCAAGGGTTAGAAATATAAATTATATTATGGTTGCGTAGGGAATCTAGCGGCAGATTAGAACCAGTCAAAACCCCATAAGTGAGGAGGAGGATAGGAAGCAGTGCACTATTATGATTATCCAAAATCTTAAATTGACGCCAGCAAGAATTTCAGTTGATCTTAGCCACAAGAATTTACTTAAAAAAAGAGAGGAAGAAAGCCAGCAAAAAATCTTTATCTTATTCTTTTATTAGGGGTTAAGATTTGACTCTGCGTTGTGGTCCATAAGTGTTCATATCAATGACCTCTGCACTAAATCACCAAAAAGGAAAAGCCTACTTTTGCAATTTATTGCAGTGATGTGGTATGACTTATGTGAACGTGAGAAGAAAGAAGAGGAGAGCAACAGTCTCACCAGTCTCACAAGTCAGAACAACATATCATGCCGAAAAGATCCTTTTCTGCGTCATAACAACGCGTCTCCTACACCAACACATACCATTTGGGCCCCTTACCAGTAATATTGATTTAACTTGATATTACTTAATCAATTTAATTTAATTTTTTTTATAAAACTAAGTTAAAAAATTTCAGCCAAAAGCCAGATGGGGAACAAAAATTTCGAACAGTGACCAAAATGTCATATTGTGTCAAAAATTTTATCCAAATATCACGCAAACAGTATTTTTTACTTGGACTGTCACGTGTTGATAATTTGCTGGTAGCGAATTTTGTGGCCAATCATAGTTTGTGACACGTATGATATATGCAGAGGAAATTCACTATGCAGTGTCGCGAATTATGACACGTCAGTTTTTCCTGCGAAAGTGTGACACGTGTTAAAAAATCATTTGCGAACATAATATGCTACATAGTATAGCGAATTACTATTGCTTGACATGTGTGATTTTCCTGACGTGCATTCTGACGTGACATAATCGCTACACTTTGTAACGAATTATTTGCAAGCATACTTCGCTACATAGTGTAGTGAATTATGCCACGTGGCATTAAAAAATTTACTTTTGCGTGAACAGTCTGATAATTTTTTTGACCATGCGTGACAAAATAGTCACTGTTGCAAAAATTTGTGACAACTCATGGTAAAATTTGAGGCATCGCAATTTTATTGATCAACAGTATCTATAAAATAAGTAAAATTTCAATTTAGGGGATCGAAAAAGTGGGGGTGAAGGAGGGATGGGATTTGAAGAAGAAAAACTGTAAGAAATAATAATAGGACTTATGGGTCTCATGCATCATCATGTTTCTTGTTAGGTATTGAAAACAACTTACACAGTAAGAAAATGAGTATAGCTTAAACCCAAGATGCATTTAGTTTCCTTAAACCACAATCAGAATCAAATTATAAATGATTTCTTGAGCAACCATTAATATTTATTCCAGGATAAGCAATAATATAGCTATGAATACTAGCCATTTGTGT
>JAVKPL010006627.1:0-26424 GCA_032173675.1 Gastrolobium villosum | reverse complement strand
GAGAGGCAGAGGCAGTGAGTCTACGCTTGAAGCGTAGAACTCGCTAACCACCGCCGTCAGCCACCACTCTTCAACCTTCAACCGCCACTTGTTTTCATTTTCATCTTCTTCACAACTTCACCGTTTGTTGACGTTGGGAAAATTTTAGTGGGTTGAATTTTGGCTAATTGTTTGGGCAAGTTTACTGCACAATTTTTTTTTCTCAAATGGCTGGAGACAAGGTAATCCATTTATTTTTACTGAGATATTGCATGTTGGTATACATTGCTTGAGTAAATGTTAAAAAATTCACATTGGGATTGATTGCTGATAGTGTGCTGATTGACTTTCGCTGAGAATATGCATTGCCATTTCGTATAAATGCAAATTGTTCAATGATAATGCTGGTGTTAGTCATGATAAAATATAATGTCTTGGTACAATTGTTGATTTACATGATTAATGGGGGTTGGATCTGTTGATATGAGTTGATAGTTGGAATTAAATCTGGGAATTGAGCTGAATGCTGTCATCAAAATTGAACTGAATTCTTTTGCTGATAATATTTAGTATTCCACCATGTATTGGGAACTTTTCTGATTTTCAGGAAAAAAGGATTGCTAAAACCAAAAAGGGTATGGAAGGGTCATCTGCTGCTAAGAGACCCCGCACCAATTTTGACTCCAGAAGGTTTTTATCTGCCGAGAAGCAAGACTTTTATGAGACTAAGCTGAAGGATAAAAATGTGATAAAGGAGAGGGGGTTTTATTTGGGAAATCTCCTGCTCTTTGATGAAATTTATTCAGTTGATCAGAGGAGACAATGGAGAACATTAGTGACTTTCCCACAAGACAGTTCAGGGCGAATTCTAAGAGAATTCTTAGCTAATGCTGATAAGGGAACTGTCAATGCCACCCGAAAGAGCTGGGTGAGAGGGAAGGAAGTACCCTTTGATGCTGGCACAATTGAGGAGTTCCTTCAAACATCATACAATCCAACTGCTAAGTGTGAATTCGTCCGACTCTTCAATATGATGCAGCCTTCAGAAGGATATTACAGGGAAGAGATGCCTCTTATTACTGATGAGATCCGAGAGAGGATAACCAGTCCATTATCTGAATGGAAATTTAGACAGGGTCTCACCAACGTACCTGAAAAGTTCACTAGACTCTGCCTTACTGGTGAGGCTATCAGTTGGCATACTTTTGTGAATGCTACTGTCATTCCCTCTACAAACAAAAGTGATGTGAATGTTGAGAGGGCAGTCCTGTACTACGTGCTGATGGGAGATAGAAATCTGAACATGGCTGCTATCCTCTCTGATAGAATTGTCCATCTTATCACTCAAAGCAAGGACAACAGTCTGTTGGCTCACAGCTCCTTGATCTCTCACCTATGTATTCGAGCTGGGGTGGAAATCCATGCTTCTGAGCCATTAGATGTGAAGGCTGAAAAGCCTATGACCAAGATTGCTTTGGGGGGTTATTACAAAGAGTCAGAGAAACATGCAGCATGGCTTTTAAATAGCCAAGCCCATCCTATACCTCCTCCAGAACAACAGGATCCTTCAGCACCTCAGGCACCTCAGGCATCTTCAGCTTCATCCTCCGCTCGCCAGCCACTTTATGAGGATTCTCCCATCATCCTGGAAATGCATGCTATGATGAAGGCCATGTGCCTGAAAATGGGGATTGATCCAGCAGATCCTCCTAGTTCCTTCCAGCAGTATACCATGGAGGAGTGATCGCTGGATTCTTTTTGTCTTTCCTCTCTGATTTTGTTAGATTTTAGTTTTAATTTTGTTTTTAATGACCAATAGGATCTTGTTAGGGTCACTGCTACTTTATGGATTTGTACTTCCAAGGGTATTTTTCACTGTTTTGCTGATACATTTATGTTAATGATGTGTGTTTCAATTGCGCAGCAGTCCTTATTGATTACACTTAGTTATTGCTGGGGACAGCAATTTCTAAAATCTGGGAATGATGGTTAGCCTTGCCCTAATCATGCACTATAGCTGCAATTGTGGAACTACACTTCATTTCAGGGGAGATATTCGAACCAATTTACGTTTTCATTTTTAAATATCTGTCTTGGTTATAGTTGACCTTAAAAATTCAGCAAAAATTTTTGGAATATGCTTGCTGATAATCTCAGATCTAGGTGTTGTTTTCCTAGCAAGTGATTGAGTTCATCTTAGGAAGTACATTAAGTTGTGAAATTTCTGGCATGATGTCACTTGGCATGACTAGATTTTATGATTGCTTGTTTGTCTGAATTGTGTGCTAGAATACATGATATGCCTGATATTCTTTTTGAGAATCTAGTCTGAAATCATAGCCTTTAAGGTTTGAGCCAAAACAGTAATTTTTTTTCTTCTGAGAGGATTCACTGTGGTAACACTCTAGAACTTGGTTTGTTTCTCTACAATGCATGCATTTTAATTGACATGATAAGGCAGTTTGTTCTTGATAGCCCTGGCCATATAGCTCACCTATATAAATGATTTTTCCATTGTTACCCCTTTGAGCCTAAGCCTGTTCGTTCATAATTTACCTGAATATTGCTTAGCCTACATCCATGTTGACTTACCTTAAGTTAGATTGAATTGTTGATTCTTTTAAAAGAGAAAAGAAAATATCTAAGGTAAGCTCCACTAAACTAAGCAATTGAAAAGGGGAAAAGAAAAGAAAAAAAAATGAAAAGATGAAAAAAAGAAGAAACAGAAAAATCTAGAAAAAGGAAAAGAAAAAAAATGTGTGTGAAGCATTATGAATAAAAGTGGTCAATATAGGAATTGACTTCCCGAAATTCTGTGGGCAAGTTAGTGGAGCAAAACTTATGAGTTGAAATTGTTTAAATTATGTTATCTTCAGTTTTTCAATCTCATAGTTATTTAAAGCCACTTTCCATATAAATTTCTACCTTTAGCCAGGCCAAATTAAAACCATTGAAAAGTCCTTTTGATCAGTTAATGCATGCGTTTGAATCCTTCATTTTTAAGGATCTTGAGAATATGATCAAGCCTATGGCAGTGTTACGACTGTGATGGTTGTGTACATCTGACACCCTAAAAACACCTGAGTGGGAGTGATATATTTTGTCTTGGTGAGGGATATTCAGACTAGATTTAGATGTTTTTTTTAGAGAACAAAGGCATTATTGAAAGTTCTTGCAGTAATTCAGTCAGGCATGGCATAGTGAATTCTTCGATTGTTTGGATGATATTGTGCTGAAATACTGTTGTAAACTTTTCTAAGTTCGAATCAGTTTATTGCTGGGGACAGCAATGTCTAAATCTGGGAATTGTTTGATATGATGCCAGCATATATACTTTTATAGATTAAAAAAGTATTGAATCAGATCTAAAATTGTGTATAAAGGTGTATATATGGTGAAATTATTGAATAAAACTTGTCAGACACTCTCTCACTCAAATTCTTTATGTTTATAGGAGAAAAAGGTCAAATAAAGGAGCAAGAAGAAATCAGACAGTATCTCCACGCTTGGAGCGTTCAATTCAACGCTTGGAGCGTAGGAAGAGACCCAAGGCAGTGGGTCTACGCTTCAAGCGTAGAACCCTACGCTTGAAGCGTAGACAAGGAAAATCAGACAATGTTTCTACGCTTGGAGCGTGGATCCTGCGTTCCAAGCGTAGGATTGAAATGGACAGCTGTCAGTTGCGAGGAAAGAAGAATCTTGAGGATTATAAAAGGGCGGAAGACAGCCCTAAACAGGACAATTGGTCATTCTGAAGAAAGGTTAGGGCATTCGGATCCAGAGGAGGAAGGAGTCTGGAGATTCGGAGAGAAAAACATTCTTCTTCTACCTTTCTGTAGTTTTTATGTTTTGATGTTTTCATTGAATATTGGATTTTTAGCCATGATAATGGTTGGCTAGAACTCCTTTGTTGTGGTTAGGGTCACAAACCCTTGTGAACCCCTGATACAATGGATTGAGTTTATATTTATATATATATCCTTTGAATTTCGTTCTATTTTGATCGTATTGTTATTGTTATTATTAGATCTGATCAATCTAGTAATCGATAGTAAATTTGGGGATTAGGGCCAACAAGAGGAATCTGCGGTGGTTAATCCAGAAAGGGGATAGAACGACGGTATGAACATGATCTAGGGATAGACATGATTCATATTGTAGATGTCGTAATTATCAATCTTTATGCTTAATCTCATATAGGGCACCTCAAGGAATTAGGGTTTTATATGGGGTTAAAGGGTTAATTCCTCAAGGGATTGAGAATTAACTACTGATATTTTTATCTGATAATTATCTAAATTTTGCGATATATATATATTGATATTTAAACTTAATCCAGAGTAAAAGGTGGGGATCATCGGTAAGTGTTCTCTAACTGCAACGCTTTCTCATAAATTTCTAAATTTTCATTGTGTTGGATTTCACATATTCAAAAAAAGAACAAAAATACGTTTTATTTTACAAATCAAATTTCTACACAATCTTGACATTCGTGTCAAAAATCTCTTGGATTATTTAATCTTCAAGGAATAGTTTAATTGATTTAGATACACTCTCTGTGGATTCGACCTGACTTACTACTTATTACTTGCGCGATTCGGTACATTTGCCGATCCACGTCATAAGTGAGCTTGGGGTGGAAGATCCTTGAGTACCCCTTGTCTTACTGAGATTTCTTTTTAGAGATCTCAACCCACGTTTGGGGCACCATTTTCAGGTTCAGGTAATACTGGGGTTGATACCTGGGGCGGCAGGAGGCCGAGCTTAGCTGATTGCATGCTATTATGATGATTTTGCTGGATGCTGACATTGCTTTATTTTTAGTACCATGTTATGTGATATGAGACTTTTGTTGGGCTTTGTTGCCTCATTTGGTGAGCATGGGGATTGTCCATGCCACATTGATTGATGTTTTATTTTGCATTCGAGTTGTAATAATATATCAGGATATTGTCCGGACTATGTGTTGTAGTTCCGTAACTTAGATACTCACTCATTTATATATGAGGTTATCCAGTGTAGATAGCTGTCTTTTGCAATTTACATACAGGCAATGTTTCTAAAAAGGATTTAATAATCTACTTGGCTAATGATAATGATGTCATAATTGAAAGTAAAAATTTATTCCGCAAATTTAATTCAGCGTGGCTTAATATAATGACATGTTAACAAATCGGGTATACACGAGGTGTTACATTTTATTGTATTAGAGCACTTTCTAGGGAAAAACCTGTATGTATTGCAATAACTTAGGATGTTTTGCTGTGTGTCTGTCTGGTGTGTTCTTTTTGTTGGGTTTTTTATTATGATGATGCATATGTGTCCACATTGTGTCGGCCTGATCAACTCATTTTTTGTGTAACTTGTGCAGAGTCATGGTCCGACCCAGGAGGAACCGAGACACCAATGAGGGTCAACCCGACCCGGTCCTGACTGCATTAGCTGAGATGCGGGCGGCTAGACTAGCTGATCAGGAGGCCACTAAATTGGCCAACCAGGCGATAATGGACATTGTTCAAGAGGCGAACCGAAAAGCCACCGAAGACATTCTTGAGGCGAACAGGCTGGCGAACATGACCATGAGGAGGGTCATGTTGGAGGAGATGAGGGTTGCCCGTCCTGTGGGTCAGTTCCCTCCGCCACCACCTCCACCTCCACCACCGCCACCTCCACCCAGTCTACAGGATGAGAGTCAGAGCCATACGAGAGATGGCATCCACCTGACTGGGGCGATGCAGACTTTTCAGGAGCCTCCAGAGGATAGAGACGCGATTGACCGCTGGCTGAATGTTTTCTTCAAGCATAAGTCATCTTATTTCGATGGGTCATATGATCCCATTGCAGCAGCTAGACGGCTTCATGCCCTGGACAAGATATTCAGGGTGATGCAGTGTACAGATCCGCAAAAGCTGATGTTTGCGACTTATATGCTGGAGGGCGACACGCATGAGTGGTGGATGAACACCTCTCAAGCTTATGAGATGCAAAGTCATGTGATGACATGGCCATTCTTTGAGGACTGTTTCCTTGGGAGGTATTTCCACTATGATGCTCAGGAGAGGAAACAGGGGAAGTTTGATAGATTGTTATAGGGCTCGATGTCTGTTGACGAGTACCTGGTGAAGTTTAATGAGCTGGTGAAGTTTGCACAATTTCGGATGGCTATGCCTACTCCGACCTTCTTGGCTGCTAAGTTCCGCAGGGGACTTAATGAGGAGATTGCCGATCGCATCGCTACAACTGCATCGAGAGACTATGGTACACTGGTATAGCAGTGTAAGGACATTGAGGATGTCTATATAGTGAATAAGGCCAATAGGGCCTAGACAGCTGATGACAAGGGAATTGGTGGTTCCACTTCCTGGAAAGACAGGAAGTTTGCTTGAAAGGGTAAAGGGAAGTAGTTGGCGGCTAGGCAAGAGTCAAATCAGTTTAAGAAGACTTCTGCTCAGGGGAGTCCTGTTAGGCCTCCTGCTCCCCGATACATAGGGTGTGGGAAGTCTCATTTTGGGCTCTGTGCTACCGGCCAATTGATCTGCTTTCAGTGTGGCCAGGCGGCCACTATTCCAGGGATTCCCCTTCTTCGACGGGGAGAGCTGCAGCAGTTCAGGAAGTTCCATTACAGATGTTTCCCCTCTCATCTACAGCGGCACCTGTTGTGCCACCTGCCACTGGGCGAGTATACACTTTGGATCGTCAGTAGTCGAACCGAGCTCCGAATCTTGTCAGAGGTACTATTTCCATTGGTGGATCATCTGTTGATGTTTTATTTGACTCTGGGGCTACGCATTCATTCATTGCTACCCCGATTGTTGTGGGGCTTGAGTTGCCCATGTCTGCTTTTTCTCCACCGTTGCGGGTGACCACCGCCACTGGAGAAAAGTGTGATACCTCCACTGTACATCGAGATGTCGTGTTTTAGTTGGATGGCCATGATTTCTCGGTAGATCTGATTGGATTGTCGATGGCTAACTTGGAGATTATTCTAGGCATGGATTGGTTGTCCAGAAATTATGCATTGATTGACTGTTTTTCCAAGAAAGTGGTGATGTCTCCGTGTGAGTCCACAACAAGTTCCTCGCCATATATTTCAGTCCTGCAGGCTAGGAGAGTCTTGAGAGTAGGGGCTTTTGGCTGTGTTATGTTCGGAGGTTTGGTGAGTGGGGCACAGGAGGATCTCACTGGCATTCCTGTGGTGAAGGAATTCCTTGAGGTGTTTCCTGAAGAGATTCCTGAGTTTCCACCACAGCGGGGGATAGAGTTCTCCATAGATTTGTTGCCGTGTGGGGCCTATTTCATAAGCTCCATATCGGATGTCGCCTCCAGAGTTGGCTGAGCTGAAGAAGCACATTGAACATCTTTCAGCGAAAGATTCCATTAGCCTGAGCGTGTCTCCATGGGGAGCACCGATCATTTTTGTGAAAAAGAAAGATGGAACTATGCGATTGTGCATCGACTACAGGCAGTTGAGCAAGGTGACAATCAGCTTAGGGGTACTTGCGTATATTCCAAAATTGATCTCCGGTCCGGATACCATGAGATTCAGGTTAAGCCGGAGGATGTCCCGAAGACCACATTCCGTTCGAGATACGGTCACTACGAGTATTTGGTGATCCCCTTTGGATTCACCAATGCACCCGCAGTGTTCATGAAAGTAAACTGGCCTTTGAAGGCCGATGCATGTAAGGTGTAAAAAAAAAAATTTACTGCGGAACATACATGCACACATAGATTCATGCTTTAAGACAGCATGATGTTACCTTGTTTTTGGCCTGATCAGTCAGGGAGATCAGATGTCAGGCTTGAAGGGTTCAAACCCTCTAATGGTGATCCACACCACCGTTCGTCAATGATGCAAGAACCCTTTCTTGAAAGCCACCAGATGAACACCACAGTGAGGCTTGCTATGCGCACAAGTGGTGAAGGTGGAGGCTAGGTATTCTGTTTGGAAAGGTGTAGTGAGCTACCCTACAGAATGGTGCATAGATGGAGGAGAGTTGGCTAGGTTTTCACAAAACCCTAAGGTGAGGAACAAGTCATGTTATATGCGCACACTTGGAGAGGAGGAGGGATTTAATTCATTCAAAATGAAAAACAAACTTTCAAATTGCTTTGAAATTTGTGCATAGAACAGTGAGATAAGGTGGAGCTGTTGCAAAACTAACTTTGCCAACAACCTCCAATCTTATCCACATGAAATTAAGTTCAAAATAATTTAAACTTAAATTCATAAACTATCATATAGTATATACTTCTCATGCGCATAATTCAGCCCTAGAAGGGGTCCAAATACATTGAGTAGTTGCATTCAAAATTTGAATCAACTCACCCACTGATTCCCTCAACCACCAAATCTGAATGGAGGTTTGTTTTAAGTGATAAGATGACATTCTTATCACCTAAAACTTGCGCACCAAACAGCCAAGGAAGTGCCTCCAAAGATGCTTCTTGATCCAAGGAATATGCTCCAATAAGATCTTGTCTTATCCTTTTGTTATGAAACAACTTTTCAAAACCAATTCAAATTCGAATTCAAACACTTGAATTCAAACGTTCAAACATTCAAATTCAAAATTCAAAATTCAAAATTTCAAATTCAAAATTCAAATCCAAATTCAAATTTCAAATTTCAAAATTCAAATTTCAAATTTCAAATTTCGAATTCAAAATTCGAATTTCGAAATTCAAATTCTAAATTCAAATTTCAAATTCAAAATTCAAATATTTGATTATTAATTTAACTAATTAAATTAATTAGTAATGGCTTGGACTATCCAAGCCCATTACTAAACTCCATGCACCACCCACCCATTTAGGTGGGCTTCCAATCAGCTTCTTGGGCTAACAACCATTATTAGGCCCAATACCTTTAAAGCTAGTCCATCATGACTATAAGGTGTTAGTGTGTGACCCATTAGGTCCAACTTAGCTTCTGACATAACTGGGCTTGGGCCCAACAAGCCCACAACCCAATTAATGACAACACAGAGCACTAGCAATGCTTTGTTGCCCCAGAACTAGTCAGATTAATGACTTGATCAACCTATTGCACATATTTGGTTACCGTATGTATTTCCCTTCGTCTCGGTTATCTTCCCATTAACCTAGGGTAAGGAAATGTATCAACCCCTGCGGTTTAGGGTAAGCTTTATTCGAAATAGGGAATCTTCAATTTACTGACTCTAAAGGCAGATCATCTCATGATCTCTTTTACTATGCATATATTCCCGAGTCCCTGTAAATGTCATCCCGATTTCTCCGGTTTACAGATAACCTAATCTCTCACAGATATTTGACGAATTCCTTCAGCTTATTACCCTAGCCCTGTGCCCTCTAAGGACACGCCCAACAGTATACCTATGAGTCTCCATGTTTCAGGCAGACGAGGCATACAATCAAAACATGCCTTCAAGAACACAGTCTAGGTAATAACTTCTGGTCTAAGGAAAGACATACCCAAACATAAAGAGATTACTCTAATGACACTATCTGTGAGATTTCCTCTTAGAGTCTCTTTTTGGGTCTGTTCAGTGCGAGCTATACTCTTATAGGTCCACCCACGACTTTAGCTAAGATATCTCCATATCTGCAGCTCATGAGGTCTTTACCTTGTATCCATATACAAGTAGATAAGTCGTACTAGTCTTTACTTGAGATCACTGATCCCCAAACTCAGTGTCTCTAGACTAGGAACATATAATTAGGAATAGACGTGCAATATCCTTGAATCCTCATGATCGTGATCTCATCACAGATACTCAAGAGATACCTGTTCTATTCCAAGGGGTTTATCCAGTTCGTTCATATAATATTAACAGTAATATCGAGACACAATATGAAACTGAATAAATAGTGCTTTCATTTATTTGCGACAAACAAAGTTCTACATCTAGTGTCCTTTATTTAATCAAAAGATTGTCTCTAGGACACCCATATGCTAACAAGCTCCCACTTGGCCTAGAGCCAATCAGACCTAAGTCGTATGCCCAAAGCCTCATAATGACTATCATGTTTTCTCTGAGAAACAGCCTTTGTAAGAGAATCGGCGAGGTTATCGTCTGGGGGAACATAATCCATTTTTACATCATTTCTATCAATGATTTCTCTAATCAAATAATATCTGCGGAGCACGTGTTTAGATCTTTGATGAGACCTAGGTTCCTTTGACTGCGCAATGGCTCCTGTGTTGACGCAAAGCAACTGTATGGGCTCATCCACGCTTGGAACCACCCTTAGTTCATTTACGAACTTCTTGATCTACACTGCCTCCTTAGCTGCTTCTGAAGCAGCTATGTATTCAGCCTCTGTCGTTGAATCTGCTGTTGTCTCCTGCTTGGAACTTTTCCAAGACACTGCCCCACCATTTAAGGTGAATACGAATCCTAACTGTGACTTGCAGTCATCTTTGTCACTCTGAAAGCTGGCATCAGTGAACCCTTTCACTGTTAACTCATTAACCCCACCATAGACCAGAAACGCTGTAACGCCCTCCCTTGTATGCATCCAAGAGAGTCGTTTGCTAAGCGGAATTAGAGTCGTTAACGTCACATGAGCTAACAAAGATTCTTTTACTAAGTACAAATCCGTAAGACGTTTCAATAATTCTTATAACTTTTGTTTGGACGATAAAAAATGTTTCAAGTGATTTAGAAAGAGCACGTTTGGGGCTTCGCGTGCATATAAAATAATAGTAAATCGGAGTTCGTTTGCTCATAAAAACACCACCCGTAAGGTGCACTGTAAAAATTTCAGCACTTAAATTCTTTTCACAAAGGTTTTCCAAAATAGCCGCTGTTCATAAAAGTTCAAGATAAAATAGAGATGATAAAGTCTACAGTCATCCAAGTGTACCAAAATATTAATCATTACAGTCATCCAATTAATCAAACAGCAACAGTGATAATCCATGCATCAGCAAGCAACAGCAAAACATCACTCCTTTAAATGCTTTTACGTCCTCCTGCCATTTTGGAAAAATAGCAGCCCCGAAGGGGTGAGAATAATCCCAGTAGTGTGGCAACAAAACCAGTAATATAACAGTATTAACTAGGCACAAAATCATAAACAGTCACTTCAACATATCCTTGTTCCTTTTCCTTTTTCCTTTTCATCATATTCATATATATAGCGCATATAACGCCTTTCCTTTTCATCATATTCATATATTGCGTATATAACGCCTATCCTTTGCGCTTTTAGCACCGTCGTGCGCGCACTTCACAGTGGAATCAAATATCCCTTGGCACCTGAGCTCCATGTGGATTCCAACTGTGGGCCTATGCGGACTGATGCCAAGTGTCCCATACCCCGGTACCTTGGGGATGCCTATATGATGCTTGCTCAAACACATGGTCCTGTACATAACTATTCTAAAAACAAGGCCTATATGCTCATGGTACATGCATGTCATGCTATGCTTTCACACACAAAGCGTAAAAATGCGGTATGATGTAAGGTGCATGCTTATATACCTTTCATATAGCCATCACGGCACATATACTTTTCATATGCGTTATGCTGCCACATAACGTCTTTACCTCATAATCATATGGCCATCACGGCACATTTTTGGCAGTTTCCTTTCATCATAATGGAACATTACTTTTACGGAATATGGAGCATCATGTCACAATTTTATACCAGTAGTCAATAGTCACATTAGGTAATATCGCCTGACACTTACCTTGTGTGCCTTAAACAATACCAAACCGCAGCGAAGTATCTCACTTCTTAAGCGCACCTAAATCAATTACAACCAATCATTTACAGTGGCGATTTACAGCAGAAACAGTGAGCATACAGCAGCGTTTTACAGTGGAAAACAGTGAGCATACAGCAGCGTTTTACAGTGGAAAACAGTGAGCATACAGCAGTGTTTTACAGCAGAGAAACAGTGAGCATACAGCAGTGTTTTACAGCAGAAAACAGTGACGTTTGTTCTTAAAACAGTGAGCAGAAACATTGACTTTTTACTTAAAAACAGTGGGCAGAAACAGTGACGTTTTACTTAAAAACAGTGCACAGAAACAGTGACGTTTTACAGCAGAAAAACAGCAGCACCTTACAGCAGAACAGTGAACGTTTTAAAACAGAACCAGTGACATTTTGGACCTTAAAACAGTGACAGAACAGTGGCATTTGAATGTTAAAACAGTGACATAATCAATGGCATTTGAACTTCAAAACAGTGGCATAAGTAGTGTTATTGGTGCATCAAAACAGTGGCATGAATGGTTGCATTTGAACATGAAACAGTGACATAGGTAGAGGTATTTGCACATCAAAACAGTGGCATAAAGAGGAATTTTTGAACATTAAGACAGTGGCATAAATGGTGATTAAAACAATGGCATAAATCATTATTTTTGGACATTAAAACAGTGGCATAAATAGTGGTGTTTGCACATCAATATGGTGGTTATTTTGTGCAGAAACAGTGGCTCATTAAGTACTAAAACAGTGAGTATTTTTGGTGCAAAACAGTGACATATGTGACATCAAAACAGTGAGCATTTTATGCAGAAACAGTGGCACATAATGGACTAAAACAGTGAGCATTTCATGCAGAAACAGTGGCATGTGAGGCACAAAAACAGTGAGTATTGTGTGCAGAAACAGTGGCATCAAAATGGTGAGCTTGTCCAACCGAAACAGTGACATATGCATCCTCAAAACAGTGGCACTTTTATATAAAACAGTGGCATCAAGATGGTGCTCTTGTAAAACTGAAACAGTGGTAGATTCATTCCAAAACAGTGGCACATTTCTCCTCAAAGCAGTGGCATATTTCATACAAGAAAACAGTGGCATGAACTTAAACATAACCATGAGACTTTCATTCTATAACTCAAGCATACAAGTCATCATAAAATAGCTCCATCCTTATACTTTAACCATACTCATTCAAGAATCCAAAACAACACATATTCAAGGGGACATTCAAGAACACACATGATTACACACCATGAAAGAGGTCTAAGTTCTAGTCTTACCTCTTGAAGTACACACTTCTTGTCACACACCACACCTTTCTAGTTCTACCAACAACAAGTCCACCCTTCCTAGAGATGATCTATGCGCATAAATGGTGAGGAGGAACAATCTTGGACAGCTTCCAAGTGTGAGGAACAAAGCTGGACAGTGAGGGAAAGAGAGGAGAAGAGCTTGCACTTGCTTGGTGTCCTTGAGCCACGGCTGTGTGAGTGTGAGGGAAGGTGAGTTAGCTTAGTTTTTCTTTCTCCAAGAGGGCTGTATGTTCGGCTAGGAGAGTGAGGGAGAGGGAGAGAAATTGGCTGAATGAAAAATGAGGACAGCCCCCCCTCTTGTTGTGCGCATAACTTAAAGAGAAGTAAGGAGAGGTTGCAATGATGAAACATCATGAAATTTCTGATTTCTTGTGAAGGTGGGACTGCACTCTTGGTCAAAACAAGCAAGGGGTTGCTTCTAAAGTACACTATGCACATGCAAGGAGGTGAGGGGGGAAGAGTTCAGATCTGAATGATGCTACCAAAGTCAGAATTTTTCCCACAATCTACCAAGTCATGCGCACATGGTGGAGTGGAGGGAAGGTGTCATCATGAGCACATGCTAGGAGGTTTCTCTAAGTCCACAAGCAAGACAGCTTTGTGGCAGCCAAAAAAATCTGAATTGATGCAGTCTTTGTGCGCATGTGATGAGGGAGATGCAGCCCCAAAGTCCTTCTTTGGTTGCATGAGGAAGCAAGGACAGATTTGGCTCATGATGGACTGCCAAAAGCATGCAAAAATCTGCACATTTCAGCCTCATGATGGAAGGTGTAAGGTGGTTCTCCAAGTCAACACTCAAAGGCAGATTTTGTGTCATAGAAAAATCTGATTCTAACCCTCTCCATGTGCGCCTAAATGAGGAGAGATGCAGCCCAAATTGATGCTAAGAAGTACATGTGTCTTTCATGCAATGATGTTGAATCCAAATGATGCACAAGCTAGGTGTGAGGTGGCGGTTTAGCAAGGGAACAAATTGGCAGATTTACCAAGTCTCATTTACTCTCTTATGCGCATGAAATGAGTGAGAGAATACATCAAGTCAAGTGAAGGTTCCTTGGTACACAAATATCCTTGTTGGACAAGGCTTAGGGGAGATAAGGTGGACACAACCTTGGGCTGAACTAGCTTGATCCAAAAGCCTCCTTGGGCCATTGGCCTACACATACAAAGAACCCAAACACACAAGTCCAATAGTGACAAGTCCACACATACTAGCCCACTTCCAAAGTCCAATAAACACAAAAGCCTTATAACACACACAATCAAATTACTCTTATGATTTTAATAAATTTCACATGCCTACATAAGCACCCTCCTATGATTTAATTTAAATACTTACCTTAGTCTTATCCAAGGATAAAGATCAAACAATTCGCAAGCCACCAAAAAATCACATTCTACATATGCACCTATATCATTATAATACTTATGTATTTTACTAATTATGCGGGATGTTACACTCTCCCCACCAAATAGGAATTTTGTCCGCAAAATAAACTTACTTAAGAGTTAAACAGTTCTGGATAGCGTTTCTGAATGTCGTTCTCGTGCTCCCAAGTGGCTTCAGCTGCCGATCGGTTGTTCCATAATACTTTCACCAAAGGAATCTCTTTGGAACGGAGTCGCTTAACGGATCTTTCAAGAATTTGGAACGGTTGCACTTGGTACGTCAGATTTTCCTTTAGTTCTACTTCTTCCGGCTGTAACACGTGAGATGGATCAGAGAGATACTTCCGTAGCTGTGACACATGAAATACATTATGAATTCCTGACAGATTGGGTGGTAAAGCCAACCGGTATGCAGACTCTCCAATCCGGTCCATAATCAGATACGGTCCTAAGTACCGTGGACTTAACTTCTTAACTCCCATTCTCCTTCCGAGTCCCGATGTAGGTGTGATTCTCAAAAATACATGGTCTCCGACTTCGAAAGATAGAGGCTTATGGCGCTTGTCGTAATAACTCTTCTGTCTGGCCTGAGCCCTCTGCATATTTTCTCGAATCTTCTTTACTTGTTCGGATGTTTCTTGAATTAAATCAGGTCCTAACATACTTCGCTCACCCACTTCCGTCCAGCATAAAGGGGATCTGCATTTTCTCCCATACAAAGCTTCATACGGTGCCATCTAAATACTGGAGTGATAACTGTTGTTGTAAGCAAATTCAATCAAAGAAAGATAGTTATCCCAGCTGCCTCCTAACTCCAAAACACATGCTCGCAACATGTCCTCTAATGCTTGAATAGTGCGTTCCGTCTGTCCATCGGTCTGCGGATGGTAAGCAGTACTCAGTCTCAAGTGGGTTCCTAAAGCTCTTTGAAAAGATTCCCAGAACTTAGATGTAAACTTGGGATCACGATCACTGACAATACTCGTAGGAACTCCGTGCAGCTTCACAATCTCCTGCAGGTAAATTCTGGCAAGCCTCTCTGTATTATACGTGGTTCTAACACGCAAGAAATGAGCTGACTTCGTTAAACGATCGACAATCACCCAGATAGCATCATATCCTTCTCGCGTCCGAGGAAGTCCAACTACAAAATCCATCGCAATACTGTCCCACTTCCATTCGGGAATCTCCAAGTATCATACTCATCCTTTACAACATCTTGGTTGCCAACCAAATCGCGAACTAACTCTTCATCTTTCTGAGCCTCCTTAATTCTACTGATCAATTCATTCTCCACCTTTATATTTCCCAATCTTATGCTATGCCCTCTCTCGTCTACAGATAAATTCAAATCTCGAAAGGCCTCAAACAATTTCAGTTCTTCCATCATCAGAGTTGCAGTGTGCAGTGTCTTCCTACTCAGGGCGTCAGCTACCACGTTTGCCTTTCCTGGGTGGTATTTAAGTTCAAAATCATAGTCCTTCAGAAATTCCATCCACCGTCGTTGCCGCATATTCAACTCCTTCTGATCGAACAAGTACTTCAAACTCTTATGATCGCTGAACACGTCAAACTGCGAACCATACAAGTGGTGCCTCCAGATCTTAAGTGCGAACACTATAGCTGCTAACTCCAAATCGTGCGTAGGATAATTTTCTTCGTGAGGCTTTAGTTGTCGAGAAGCATAAGCTACCGCCATACGATCCTGCATCAACACGCATCCAAGTCCTTTCAGCGACGCATCACAATATACTTCGAACTTTCGGGTAGGATCCGGAATCGTGAGTACGGGAACACTCGTTAATCTGCTCTTCAGTTCCATGAAACATTCTTCACAAGCTTCAGTCCACTCAAAAGGCTTGTCCTTCCGAGTGAGACGGGTAAGAGGTTGCACTATCTGAGAGAAATTCTGGATAAACCTTCGATAATATCCAGCAAGACCTAAGAAACTTCTTACTTCAGTGACCGTCTTGGGTCGTTCCCAATTCATGACAGCTTCAACTTTGCTGGGGTCCACCGCGATACCTTCTGATGAAATGACATGGCCCAGGAACTGGACCTCCTTAAGCCAAAACTCGCACTTCGACCACTTCGCGTACAACTGCTTCTCTTTCAATATTTGCAAGACGATCCTCAAATGTTCCGCATGCAGCTCTTCATTAGTAGAGTAAATCAGGATGTCGTCGATAAACACAATAACAAACTGATCAAGAAATGGGCGGAAAATGCGGTTCATGTAGTCCATGAATACCGCTGGAGCATTCGTAAGTCCGAATGGGATCACCTGATATTCGTAGTGCCCATAACGAGTCCTAAAAGCGGTTTTCGGAATATCCTCCGGTTTGACCCGGATCTGATGGTATCCCGATCGTAAATCTATTTTGGAAAAGACTCTGGCTCCTCTCAACTGGTCCATCAAATCGTCGATCCTCGGTAGCGGATACTTATTCTTTACCGTAACTTTGTTCAATTGTCGGTAATCTACACACAGACGTAAACTTCCATCCTTCTTCTTAATCAAGATGGCTGGAGCACCCCATGGAGAAGTACTCGGTCTGATGAATTCCTTTGCCAAAAGTTCTTCTATCTGCTTCTTTAACTCTCGCAGTTCCAACGGCGCCATACGATACGGGGCAATGGAGATTGGTCCAACTCCAGGAACAAGTTCGATGGAAAATTCTATTTCCCTATGAGGAGGCAATCGAAGTATTTCATCCGGGAATACCTCCTCGAATTCTCTAACTACAGGTACATTCTGAATTTGAGTGTCAACCGGGGTCTCAGCCTCGATCGACAAAAGATACCCTGCTGCTCCCTTGCGGAGCTCTTTTCTAACTTGCAATAAAGAAATGAGAGAGAAAGGTTGAAAATTACCATCTTTCGCATCCAGTGCGAACACCCGTGCTTGCGTAGGCTGCGGATTAGCGTTCCGGGGGCATTCGTAAACGAAATGTCCTTGCTGGCCACATCTGAAACATGCATTATTGTTCTTGCGACAAACTCCAAAGTGATTCTTTCCACATGTAGCACAAACAGTCGCACCCTGCCGTCCAGTTGACGATTGACCAACAGTATTGCTCCTCTTAAGATTTCCAGGTCGCGCCTGCAACTGCGGACCTCTGCCTCGACCCCTACCAGGTGTCGTCCTGAAGAACCTGCCTGAGTGATAGCAGTTCCGTGTGCTTCATTCTTCTCATTGCTTTAGGAAAATACTTATCCAAAAATACTTGTCTGAATGCGGCCCACGTCAGTTCAACGTCCTGAGCTCTCAGCAGAGCTCTCGCACCAGTCCACCATGTTAAAGCTTCTCCCATCAGCTGGTACGATGCGTAATCGGTCTTCTGCGCTTCCGGACATGCCATGCGTTCGAAAATATGCTCGATCATCTGCAGCCATTCTTGGCTCATACTCTGGATAAACGTTGCCAGTCCCCCAATGGTAGTGATAAGGTCCTCTTCCGCATCGCCAGACCTTCCCTGAGTTGAACCTCGACCACCTGCCATGATTCTACACTCACAATATCATGAGATGAGTTGATCAGGCTCACCGCATGTTATTTATGGCAGCAGTCCCAAGTAGGTACTCGAGTTCAATTCGGATAAGTTAACTATGCATCCGTGTCTTATCACAGAACGGCCTAAACAATCTAACTACCCTAGTCTAATATATACTTAAACTATAGCACATTTAGACAGTCAATCAGCAGATAAACACAATCAACAATCAATTCAGACAATCACAAGCAAATCCATGGACCAAACTGCTCTGATACCAATTAGTGTAACGCCCTCCCTTGTATGCATCCAAGAGAGTCGTTTGCTAAGCGGAATTAGAGTCGTTAACGTCACATGAGCTAACAAAGATTCTTTTACTAAGTACAAATCCGTAAGACGTTTCAATAATTCTTATAACTTCTGTTTGGACGATAAAAAATGATTCAAGTGATTTAGAAAGAGCACGTTTGGGGCTTCGCGTGCATATAAAATAATAGTAAATCGGAGTTCGTTTGCTCATAAAAACACCACTCGTAAGGTGCACTGTAAAAATTTCAGCACTTAAATTCTTTTCACAAAGGTTTTCCAAAATAGCCGCTGTTCATAAAAGTTCAAGATAAAATAGAGATGATAAAGTCTACAGTCATCCAAGAGTACCAAAATATTAATCATTACAGTCATCCAATCAATCAAACAGCAACAGTGATAATCCATGCATCAGCAAGCAACAGCAAAACATCACTCCTTCAAATGCTTTTACGTCCTCCTGCCATTTTGGAAAAATAGCAGCCCTGAAGGGGTGAGAATAA
The DNA here is from genome assembly GCA_032173675.1 of Gastrolobium villosum. NCBI lineage: Eukaryota > Viridiplantae > Streptophyta > Magnoliopsida > Fabales > Fabaceae > Gastrolobium > Gastrolobium villosum. Next base: position 7,728 of record JAVKPL010006627.1, on the reverse strand, counting down.
TCCCAGTAGTGTGGCAACAAAACCAGTAATATAACAGTATTAACTAGGCACAAAATCATAAACAGTCACTTCAACATATCCTTGTTCCTTTTCCTTTTTCCTTTTCATCATATTCATATATATAGCGCATATAACGCCTTTCCTTTTCATCATATTCATATATTGCGTATATAACGCCTTTCCTTTGCGCTTTTAGCACCGTCGTGCGTGCACTTCACAGTGGAATCAAATATCCCTTGGCACCTGAGCTCCATGTGGATTCCAACTGTGGGCCTATGCGGACTGATGCCAAGTGTCCCATACCCCGGTACCTTGGGGATGCCTATATGATGCTTGCTCAAACACATGGTCCTGTACATAACTATTCTAAAAACAAGGCCTATATGCTCATGGTACATGCATGTCATGCTATGCTTTCACACACAAAGCGTAAAAATGCGGTATGATGTAAGGTGCATGCTTATATACCTTTCATATAGCCATCACGGCACATATACTTTTCATATGCGTTATGCTGCCACATAACGTCTTTACCTCATAATCATATGGCCATCACGGCACATTTTTGGCAGTTTCCTTTCATCATAATGGAACATTACTTTTACGGAATATGGAGCATCATGTCACAATTTTATACCAGTAGTCAATAGTCACATTAGGTAATATCGCCTGACACTTACCTTGTGTGCCTTAAACAATACCAAACCGCAGCGAAGTATCTCACTTCTTAAGCGCACCTAAATCAATTACAACCAATCATTTACAGTGGCGATTTACAGCAGAAACAGTGAGCATACAGCAGCGTTTTACAGTGGAAAACAGTGAGCATACAGCAGTGTTTTACAGCAGAGAAACAGTGAGCATACAGCAGTGTTTTACAGCAGAAAACAGTGACGTTTGTTCTTAAAACAGTGAGCAGAAACAGTGACTTTTTACTTAAAAACAGTGGGCAGAAACAGTGACGTTTTACTTAAAAACAGTGGACAGAAACAGTGACGTTTTACAGCAGAAAAACAGCAGCACCTTACAGCAGAACAGTGAACGTTTTAAAACAGAACCAGTGACATTTTGGACCTTAAAACAGTGACAGAACAGTGGCATTTGAATGTTAAAACAGTGACATAATCAATGGCATTTGAACTTCAAAACAGTGGCATAAGTAGTGTTATTTGTGCATCAAAACAGTGGCATGAATGGTTGCATTTGAACATGAAACCGTGACATAGGTAGAGGTATTTGCACATCAAAACAGTGGCATAAAGAGGAATTTTTGAACATTAAGACAGTGGCATAAATGGTGATTAAAACAGTGGCATAAATCATTATTTTTGGACATTAAAACAGTGGCATAAATAGTGGTGTTTGCACATCAATATGGTGGTTATTTTGTGCAGAAACAGTGGCTCATTAAGTACTAAGACAGTGAGTATTTTTGGTGCAAAACAGTGACATATGTGACATCAAAACAGTGAGCATTTTATGCAGAAACAGTGGCACATAATGGACTAAAACAGTAGCATTTCATGCAGAAACAGTGGCATGTGAGGCACAAAAACAGTGAGTATTGTGTGTAGAAACAGTGGCATCAAAATGGTGAGCTTGTCCAACCGAAACAGTGACATATGCATCCTCAAAATAGTGGCACTTTTATATAAAACAGTGGCATCAAGATGGTGCTCTTGTAAAACTGAAACAGTGGTAGATTCATTCCAAAACAGTGGCACATTTCTCCTCAAAGCAGTGGCATATTTCATACAAGAAAACAGTGGCATGAACTTAAACATAACCATGAGACTTTCATTCTATAACTCAAGCATACAAGTCATCATAAAATAGCTCCATCCTTATACTTTAACCATACTCATTCAAGAATCCAAAACAACACATATTCAAGGGGACATTCAAGAACACACATGATTACACACCATGAAAGAGGTCTAAGTTCTAGTCTTACCTCTTGAAGTACACACTTCTTGTCACACACCACACCTTTCTAGTTCTACCAACAACAAGTCCACCCTTCCTAGAGATGATCTATGCGCATAAATGGTGAGGAGGAACAATCTTGGACAGCTTCCAAGTGTGAGGAACAAAGCTGGACAGTGAAGGAAAGAGAGGAGAAGAGCTTGCACTTGCTTGGTGTCCTTGAGCCACGGCTGTGTGAGTGTGAGGGAAGGTGAGTTAGCTTAGTCTTTCTTTCTCCAAGAGGGCTGTATGTTCGGCTAGGAGAGTGAGGGAGAGGGAGAGAAATTGGCTGAATGAAAAATGAGGACAGCCCCCCTCTTGTTGTGCGCATAACTTAAAGAGAAGTGAGGAGAGGTTGCAATGATGAAACATCATGAAATTTCTGATTTCTTGTGAAGGTGGGACTGCACTCTTGGTCAAAACAAGCAAGGGGTTGCTTCTAAAGTACACTATGCACATGCAAGGAGGTGAGGGGGGAAGAGTTCAGATCTGAATGATGCTACCAAAGTCAGAATTTTTCCCACAATCTACCAAGTCATGCGCACATGGTGGAGTGGAGGGAAGGTGTCATCATGAGCACATGCTAGGAGGTTTCTCTAAGTCCACAAGCAAGACAGCTTTGTGGCAGCCAAAAAAATCTGAATTGATGCAGTCTTTGTGCGCATGTGATGAGGGAGATGCAGCCCCAAAGTCCTTCTTTGGTTGCATGAGGAAGCAAGGACAGATTTGGCTCATGATGGACTGCCAAAAGCAGCAAAAATCTGCACATTTCAGCCTCATGATGGAAGGTGTAAGGTGGTTCTCCAAGTCAACACTCAAAGGCAGATTTTGTGTCATAGAAAAATCTGATTCTAACCCTCTCCATGTGCGCCTAAATGAGGAGAGATGCAGCCCAAATTGATGCTAAGAAGTACATGTGTCTTTCATGCAATGATGTTGAATCCAAATGATGCACAAGCTAGGTGTGAGGTGGCGGTTTAGCAAGGGAACAAATTGGCAGATTTACCAAGTCTCATTTACTCTCTTATGCGCATGAAATGAGTGAGAGAATACATCAAGTCAAGTGAAGGTTCCTTGGTACACAAATATCCTTGTTGGACAAGGCTTAGGGGAGATAAGGTGGACACAACCTTGGGCTGAACTAGCTTGATCCAAAAGCCTCCTTGGGCCATTGGCCTACACATACAAAGAACCCAAACACACAAGTCCAATAGTGACAAGTCCACACATACTAGCCCACTTCCAAAGTCCAATAAACACAAAAGCCTTATAACACACACAATCAAATTACTCTTATGATTTTAATAAATTTCACATGCCTACATAAGCACCCTCCTATGATTTAATTTAAATACTTACCTTAGTCTTATCCAAGGATAAAGATCAAACAATTCGCAAGCCACCAAAAAATCACATTCTACATATGCACCTATATCATTATAATACTTATGTATTTTACTAATTATGCGGGATGTTACAAACGCATCCTTAGTTCTTCTTAAGTATTTAAGGATGGTTTTGACTGCCATCCAGTGACCCTCTCCAGGGTCTGACTGGTATCTGCTCGTAATGCTTAAAGCATATGAGACATCTGGTCTCGTACATATCATGGCATACATGATGGATCCAATAGCCGAAGCGTATGGAATTCCACTCATGCGATCCTTCTCAGGCTGTGACTTAGGACACATAGCCCTTGATAGGTGTACCCCATGACTGACAGGAAGAAAACCCCTTTTCGACCCTTCCATGCTAAACCTCTTTAGCATCTTGTCAACGTACGTGGATTGAGATAAACCCAGCAGCCTCTTGGATCTATCTCTATAGATCTTTATACCAAGTATAAAGGCTGCCTCTCCCAAATCCTTCATGGTAAAGTTTTCTGAAAGCCACTCTTTCGTTATTTTTAATGTGGGGATGTCATTTCCTATTAGCAATATGTCATCTACATAAAGCACTAGGAAGACGACACTACTCCCACTAACCTTTCTGTAAACACAAGGTTCATCCTCGTTCTTGATAAAACCGTTACTCTTAACGACTTCATCAAAACGTATATTCCAACTCCTTGATGCTTGCTTTAGCCCATATATTGACCTTTGTAGTTTGCATACCATATGCTCCTGATCTTTGTTTTCAAAGCCTTCAGGTTGTGTCATGTACACTTCCTCCTTCAAGAACCCATTCAAGAAGGCGGTCTTGACATCCATTTGCCAAATTTCATAGTCGTGGTATGCTGCTATTGCAAGCATGATCCTAATAGATTTGATCATGGCAACTGGTGAGAAAGTTTCATCATAGTCAACTCCTTGTCTTTGACGATACCCTTTCGCCACCAACCTAGCTTTGTAGGTCTGAACGTTGCCATCTGCATCAGTCTTTCTTTTAAAGACCCATTTATTACCGATAGGAACTATTCCTTGCGGTTTAGGAACCAAGGTCCATACCTTGTTCTGATACATCGAATCCATTTCAGATTCCATGGCTTCAAGCCATCTTGAGGAGTCAACATCTTTGACCGCCTCCTCGTAGTTACTTGTTCATCATCCTCAACAGTTTGCTGATTCTCAATCACAAACCCGTACCTTTCAGGTGGATGGATGACCCTCGTAGATCTACGGAGTTGTGTGTTTACTTCTCCATTGGAGAACGTCGCCTGCGGAGCAGACTCGGGTTCCTCAATCTGTTCTTGTGGATCTTGCACTTCTTCAAGATCAATCTTACTCCCACTGCCTCCTTGAGAGATCAAATCCTTCTCAAGGAACTCAGCATTCTTTCTTCCATGGAGTAGAAGTAGTATCCCTTAGTACCTTTAGGATACCCCACAAATAGACATTTAGTGCTCTTAGCACTAAGCTTGTCTGATGTCAACGCTTTGACATAAGCTGGCGATCCCCATACCCTGAGATAACTCAGGTTGGGTCTCTTACCACTCCATATCTCATATGGTGTGGTCTGAACAGATTTAGACGGTACCCTATTTAGAAGGTATGCCGCTGTGTCTAAGGCATATCCCCAAAACGATTTTGGAAGTTGAGTCTCACTCATCATAGACCTAACCATGTGTAACAAGGTCCTGTTTCTCCTTTCGGAGACACCGTTTTGGTGTGGTGTGTAAGGAGCGGTAAATTGTGAGAGAATTCCATTTTCTCTCAAATAACCCTGAAACTCGTGGCTCAAATATTCACCACCACGATCTGATCGTAATGTCTTAATCATCTTGCCACGTTGTTTCTCCACTTCATTCCTAAACTCTTTGAACTTTTCAAACGCTTCAGTTTTATATCTCATTAGGTATATATACCCAAATCTTGATTTGTCATCTGTAAAGGTAATGAAATAAGAATATCCACCTCTAGCCTCAATAGACATTGGGCCACATACATCAGTATGAATGAGTTCTAATAACTCATTAGCCCTATGACTCTCAAGCCCTTTGGGCTTTTGTTGAATCATTTTCCCAGCTAGACAAGATTCACACTGTCCATAGGATTCCAAATCCATGGAGTCCAGGTATCCATCTCTATGCATCCTAGACAATCTTGTTTCATTTATGTGCCCTAGTCTACAGTGCCAAAGATAAGATTGATTATCCGTCCTAGGTCATTTCACATCTATATTGAGCACTTCATTTCCCATTTCCAACACATACACTCCATTTATTAAAGAAGCAGTACCGTAAACCATATCATTCAAAATGATAGAAAAAGTACCATCCCTAATACTGAAAGTATAACCATCTTGTTCTAAACAAGAAATTGAAATAATGTTTCTAGAAATATGCGGAACATAAAGACAATTATTCAAATGCAATAAAAGGCCCGTAGGCAAAATAAGGTCAGCATCTCCAACTGAATGAGCAGCAACTCTTGCTCCATTACCAACGCGGAGATCCACCTCGTTTCTATCCAATCTCCTTGGGCTCCTAAGTACCTGCAACATATTGCAGATATGAGAACCACATCCGGTATCCAATACCCATGAGGATGGATTAGCATAAGAATAATTTATCTCAATCATGAAAATACCTGAGGCAGAAGCATCACCATGCTTCTTGTCCTTCACATTGTTCAGGTAGTCTGGACAATTCCTCTTCCAGTGGCCTTTCTTGCCACAATGGAAGCACTCAGCATCACCCTTGTCTTTAGGTGCCTTCTTACCCTTCTTCTTCTTGGATTTTCCTTTGGGCTTAAGGGGGTCACCTTTTGCAGGCTCCTTACCCTTTCCCTTGGCCTTGCTAGGCCCACCAATCAAAAGAGCCTGTGTCCTATCCTTCTTGATAGACACTTCAGCTGTTGTTAACATGCTTAACAACTCAGGCAAGCTCACTTACATCCCATTCATATTGTAATTCATGATGAATTGACTGAAGGAAGGTGGAAGTGAGGTGAGGACTAAGTCATTACTTAGCTCGGCATCCATGATGAAGCCTAGGTTTCCTAGCTTCTCAATCAGCCCGATCATCTTGAGAACATGGCTGCCAACAGACATGCTCTCAGTCATCCTACAAGAGAACAGTTCTCTTGAGGCCTCATACCTCTCATGCCTGCCTTTAATATCATACAACTCCTTGAGATGTACGATAATAGAGGGAGCATCCATATGCTCATGCTGCTTTTGCAGTTCAGGCGACATGGATGCCAACATGATGCATACTGCCATCACATTGTCATCCAAGTGCTGTTGATGGGTTACGAAATCAAATTCCGCAAACCCTTCTTCCCCTTCCCGTGGAGCTACGAGTATTACAGCATCTAAAACGTAGGCAATCTTTTCGGCCCTTAGAACTATTCTTAGATTCCGATACCAGTCCATAAAATTTGAACCGATCAGTTTATTCGTATCGAGTATTGAACGCAGTGACAGTGGATTAGTCATACTATAAGCTGAAAAGGATGTAAAGATAGTTTTAGTTAATATACGGTTATGTAGTTAAAAGCAAATTATTAAAGACTTGAAATAATTTGCCCCTCCCACTATTTTATCTAAGTCAATGACCCTTCCTTTTGACTTAGGGTTAATCTACTTTAGATTTTACCTTAGTGGGATTAAGAGTGTGATTATTTATTTTAACCTCCGTCTGAGACCGCAAGATTAATTTAAATAAAGGGTTGATCTTTATCAACAGTATCTCATACCCTCTCTTAACATTAGGTTGACAACTCTTTGTCACTTAGTGGTGCATCTCATGCAACCAACCTAGCACCATTACCCTAAGCACATAAGCCCGGCTGTGCCTGCAACTTATGTCTTAGTTAAGCATTAAACCAGCACCCTAAGTGTCTTACACTTCAAGCACTACTCTAGCCCAACGAAATAGTGGGTCCCAACTGAGTTGTGGAGCACCACTATGTAGAAGAGCTTTGAGTAGCATTGGTGGTGGGAGGTAATCATATGCTTAATTATTTATTCCTTTTAAGGGTTCCTTTTATCTTGGGGTTAATTAGGTCCCATCAAACGCATATTGTAAGTTATCATGCTAGTCGTTACCTATGTCAAACATCTATCGGTATACACTAGTCGCTATTGGACAAACATAATAACCATACAAAACGCGGTTTGCCCAATTTATGCATACTAGACGTTCTAATCATACATGCATATAAACAGTTTATATTGAGATAGCCATGGTGCTCACGCTTTTGTCCTTTTGCTTCTTTAAGCAATGGCCGCTTGTCGTCTATACGCCACTAGCCTATTTCTCTAATTACAAATAACTAAAGAAACTCAATTACATTTTGGAGGGACAAAATTACAAAATTT
>JAVKPL010006626.1:0-26580 GCA_032173675.1 Gastrolobium villosum | reverse complement strand
GGTGTTGAAGGATAAGAAACTATATGCTAAACTGTCTAAGTGTGAATTCTGGTTGTCTGAGGTGCAATTTTTGGGTCATGTTATTTCTGCAAGTGGTGTTGCAGTGGATCCAAGCAAGATTGAAGCGGTGAGCGACTGGGAACGACCTAAGACTGTGACTGAGGTTAGAAGTTTTCTGGGGCTTGCTGGTTATTATCGCCGGTTTATACAGGGATTTTCTGCAATGGTTCTACCGTTGACCCGATTGACACGAAAGGATACTCCTTTTGTGTGGACCCAGGAATATGAAGACTGTTTTCTGTTACTCAAAGAGAAGTTGACCACTGCTCCGGTGTTAACTCTACCTGATCCGGAGGGTGAGTTTGTTTTATATTGTGATGCTTCTAAGAAAGGTTTAGGGAGCGTACTGATGCAGGAAGGAAAAGTGATTGCTTATGCGTCCAGACAGTTAAAGCCGCATGAAGAGAATTATCCGACGCACAACTTAGAACTGGCTGCTATTGTGTTTGCCTTGAAAATCTGGAGGCACTTTCTGTATGGGATGAAATTTGTTGTGTTCATTGACCACAAAAGCTTGAAATATTTGTTTGATCAGAAGGAGCTGAATATGAGGCAGCGTAGATGGGTTGAATTCTTAAAAGATTATGACTTTGAGCTGAAATATCACCCGGGAAAGGCTAATGTTGTGGCAGATGCATTGAGTAGGAAGTCTGCCAACTTATCTCATATGATGATGTGGGACAATGAAGTGATTGAATAATTTCGGGACATGAAAATAACGGATTTCTTTGCAGGGAGAATGTGAGATATGGAGTTGACTCGAATTGAAAACGAGCTGCACGAGAAGATTAAAGAGACTCAAATTCAGAATGAAACTATCAAATATTTGAAAGGCCTGAGTGGCATATCTGTTAATGAACAGGGACTATTATTATATCAGGGCAGGATTGTTGTGCCCAAGGAACTTGCAGAGGAAGTTATGACTGAGGCCCATAAGGGTGCCACAAAAATGTACCAAGATTTGAAAGTTAAGTTCTGGTGGCCTGGGATGAAAAGGGATGTTGCTGAGTACGTATCTAAGTGCTTGGTTTGTCAGAAAGTAAAAATAGAGCATCAAAAACCTGCTGGGCTACTACAGCCGCTGGATATACCAGAATGGAAATGGGAGAGTATTTCGACGGATTTTGTTGTGGGATTGCCTCAAACTCAGGCTGGTTACGATTCGATTTGGGTTATTGTGGACCGACTTACGAAGTCTGCACATTTTCTACCGGTACGAGTGGATTTCACCACAGAGAAGTTGGCTACGTTGTATGTAAAGGAGATTGTGAGACTCCATGGGATACCGATTAGCATTGTCAGTGATCGGGACCCGAAGTTTACTTCACGCTTTTGGGGAGCTTTGCAGCAGGCTTTTGGCACTCAGCTTCGACTGAGCACTGCGTATCACCCGCAAACTGATGGTCAGACTGAGAGAGGACCATACAGACACTTGAGGATATGCTGAGAGCTTGCACATTGGAACAGGGTACTGCCTGGGATAGGTACTTGCCACTGGTGGAGTTTTCTTATAATAACAGTTTTCACTCCAGTTTGGGTATGGCACCGTATGAAGTATTGTATGGGAGGAGGTGTTGTACGCCCACTTGTTGGACTGAGGTAGGCGATAAAGAAAGATTTGGTCCGGATTTTGTGCAGGAAACAACAGTGCAAATAGAAATTATCAGAGAAAAATTGAAACAGGCACAGAATCGGCAGAAAAGCTACTATGACAATAAGTATAGACCACTAGAATTTGAGGAAGGTGACCATGTTTTTGTACGATTATCTCCGGTCACGGGTGTTGGCCGTGCGTTGGGTGTGAGGAAGCTGAGTCCACGGTTCATTGGACCGTATCAAATCATGAAAAGAGTAGGATTGGTGGCCTATCAGCTTGCCTTACCCCCTCAATTGTCCAATCTACATGATGTTTTTCATGTGTCGCAGTTGCGACGTTATGTTCCGGATGAATCACATGTGGTGATACCGGATAATATTGAAATCAGGGAGAATTTGAAGACTCCCGTTGGTCCTATTGCAATATTGGACCGCAGTGAAAAGAGATTGAGAAGTAAAATTATTCCCATGCTAAAGATTCAGTGGGAAGGCCGCACACTTGAGGAGGCTACTTGGGAGCGGGAGGACGAGATTCTCCGGCTGTATCCTGAGTTAGCGGGCAGGTATGATTTAATTTTGCGGACAAAATTTCTAAAAGGAGGGGTGAATATAACACCTCATAAAGTTAAATGTGCGTTTTGAATTATAATGTGAAATTAAAATTGATGGATTAGTGAAAATCCGAGAATTAAGGCCAAAATGGGCAAAAAGGGCAAAATGGTAAATGACCAGCCATGTATTCTTAGGCATAAAGATTGAGTTGGAGATATCATATGACAAAAATAATGCCGGAAATGGACTCAGGGCGAAAAATTGAGTGGATAGGCAAATTTGTGAAAAATTGATGAATAGTGACTTTTTAGTGTTAAATACTGCGGTATGAATGTACCGATAAGTGTGAAATTTTTATCAATATTTTTGGGAAATAAAAATATGTCATGGACCAGAAAAATAAGTATATTAAGAAGTTATGATCAGAAATAGTGACGGGATTAAAGTTAAATCGCATGTGGGACCCGCGGGACCAAAACCCACTTGGCCCCCACACTTCCCCCACGCCTTCTCTTTCCTTCTCTTCTTCTCCTTCCCGTAGCCTTCCTTCTTCATTTCACAAAAACACACCCATTTCCTCTCTTTCACCATTTGAGCTTTTCTCCACCAAATCACTTGGTTTTGGTGTTGAAATTTATTGTAAACAACCTTCTAAAGCCATTGGTGATACTCTCAAGCCTTGAAATCATCTCCTTGGTGCGTTTTTGGACAAACACAGATCCGAACATTTGAGGTTTCTTGGTGTTTTTGAAGCTTTTTGGATTTTCCTTTGCGTGGTGAAGCCTTGGTGGTGTGTCTACCATAGATTGTGAGTATATTTGTAGTGTTTTTACGGTTGATTTTGTAGATCTAAAAATATATGCACTAAGTCTTTAATCTTAGATGTGTGATGATAGAGAGCCCAAATGGAAAAATGCTATTAGATGAAAATGCCTTAGAATGATGCTTGTGAGCTAGAAATGCCACGAAAAATCTAGGTGAAAAAGTGATATTATTAACTTAGGAAAAATTTGGGAAATTTCATGAAATTGAGGTTATGTTTAATGTGGAAAATTGTTGATCATGATGTTGATCATTGTAGGGTGCCTCACACGGACGTGATTGTGGAAGATTGATTGGAAGTGTACGTGTGGAACGTGACAGTTAGTGTTGAGGTAAACCCTTGGAACTGGGGTTTAATCCCTTGTGTGCTCCACCACACCTAGTGGAAGGTTGTGGTTGGATTTTGTGTTTATAGCATTGTGTGATTATGTGCTTTCATGCCATATTGCTTGTTATGTGTGAAATTGTTTGGTCACTGGCCAGTTGATGTGTGTTGGTTTGGACATCCGCTGGATAATTCCGCTGGGGATTCCAGTTGGGTTTTGCCGTGGGGCCGACTCTGGGAGCGGCACCAGGATGATCCAAATGTGGGACTTCCGCTGGATAGGGCTCATGAGGAGTTCCAGTCGGGTTTTGCCATGGAGTCTTCTCAACCATGGGAGAGGCGCCAGGAAGGTCTCGGGAGTTATATGATGGAGTCCTTGAACGTAAATCCAATTGTGGATGTTCTCTGTTTGTCTCCAGTTGTTGGTAATATTGTATGTCATGCATATTATATGATGTTATATTTGCACATTGAGTGAGCCATGGGGTGGAGAAAGCCTCTAGTACCCTTGGTTTACTGAGATATATTTGTATATCTCACCTCGTGTTTGGGGGACCACATTTCAGGGCATTATGAGCCGGGAGGAGCTTCGGGCAAGAAGCCCGCTTAGTGGACAGCGGATTGCTTGTGGTGCATTGAGCTTGCATGATATTTTGGAGGAGACTTTGGAGTGCACATAGCATGCCATTTAGTATTTTGAGACTTAGGTCATGAACATATTGCATGATGTTATTTCCATGCTTTTGTAGTGTTCATGATTAGTTTCTAAGTCTTGTTTATTACTATATATTCATGCCTTGGATGAATTGTATCTTTTGAGTGAGCATGGGACTTGTCCATTGCCACATTTATTGTAATTGAGGCCTTGTCACATTATGTTGTAAATGGTCAATTCTTGTTGTAAAATGGCCATTAACTTAAGGACTTTGTAATTGATGCATTCTTTAATGAAAATGCATGATGGAAGGGCCTAGAGCCTACATTAGGGTATGTGTAAGGTTTGTGCGGAGTATTAAGGTGTTAGGGATGGATTGCACAACTCTTTTTGGACTTAAAAAGCTGTCATCTGTCATTTTTACTGCATAGTAATCGATTACCCAAGCATGGTAATCGATTACCATGCAACAGGGGACGAAATTCTTGCTACTGTCTACCTGGTAATCGATTACCAGAGTCTTGGTAATCGATTACCTAGTGGAGTAATCAATTACCCAAGCTTGGTAATCGATTACCAGAGAACAGGGGATTGAAAAATTGGCTACTGCCTCATTTTGGTACCTTGGTAATCGATTACCACCCCCTTGGTAATCGATTACCATAGTGTAAAATTGGAAAATCATGTTTTTCTAGACTAAAAGAAAAGGGCTTAACTTAGTCTGTAGAACTCCAAATGGTGCGCGGTTTGAAACCACGCGTAGCTAATGTAAAGCACTATAACATGTTAAGATGTGAGAGTAACATGATAAGTTTAAATGAATTGAGTGAAAAGAAAGATTAGATATGTTAGTAAACTGATTGATTCCGCGAATTGCATTTACAATTATAGTGTTGTCTTAATTGATTACGGAAAAGGTTATTGTTTACTAAAAGGAAAGTGTTAAAAGAAAAAAGTTGCCCGTAATTTAATTAACTCAATTACTGTGATTGTAACTGCGCTTAATATCATAATCAATGTTAACAATACCGGTACGTACAACGGGCTGTTACATTTTATGGTATCAGAGCAGTTTTGTGAGGGAACTCTGATTGTGTATGTTTGTATCTTGTGTTCCATAGCTATCTGTGAACTATTTATGATTAATGTATATGTGATTCCTCAGTGTGGGTCTGATCAACTCATTCCTGTGTTACATGTACAGATATCATGAGTAGGGCGCGTGGTCGCCGTGGGGCACGTGGTGCAGGTCCTTTGCCACCGGATCCGGTGACTGCAGTCCTGAATGCTCTGCAGGCGGAGACGGCTGCAAATAGGAATATGACTGAAAACCTGATGAAGCCTAATCCGGATATGATGCAAGCCTTTATGGCTGAAATGAGGGCTGATAGAAACCGTCCTCGGAGGGATGATTCACCTCCACACACGGCTACGGTGACTCCTACACCGACGCCATCTGTTACTCCTCAACAAGGGGAGAGTGGGGCTAGTCACCACACTGGTGAGGCTAGTCATCATACCACTGACCCTAGTTATGTTCCTGATCCGTCATCTGTTGCTCAATCCACTGGGGTTGCGGGGCAGGTGTTTGATAATGCTGATGATGAGCGTAGGCTCACAGCCTTTAGGAAACATAAGCCACCTGCATTTCTGGGGTCAAGGGACCCGAAGGAGGTTACTACTTGGCCGAGGGGAATGGATAAGATCTTCCAAGTTATGAGATGCCAAGACCCACAGAAGTTATTGTATTCCGTTTATATGCTGGAGGGTGACGCCCAGGAGTGGTGGGACAATGTGTCTCGCCCTTATGCTATTCAGGGTGAGGAAATTTCCTGGACTATGTTTCAAGTACTGTTTCATGAAGAATATTTTCCCCGCGATGTCCGAGAGGCAAAGCAAGGTGAGTTTGATAGTCTTGTGCAGGGAGTCATGACTGTGGATGCCTATGTGGCGAAATTCAATGAACTTGTAAAGTTTGCAAATTATGGAGGTACTCTACCTACTCCTGAGTTTTTGTCAGCTAAATTCCAAAGAGGGCTGAATGAAAAGATTGCAAAAAGAATGTCGAATACTGCGGTGAGAAACTTTGCTGATTTGGTGACCCAATGTAAGAGGGTCGAGACTGTTTATGGTAGGTATCCAAAATCTGATACGGCGAAAGAACAAGAGATTAAGAGGACACCTGGTCTTTCAGGTAACACTAATAGAGGAGGCTTCAACAATAATAATAGGGGCAGGGGGTTGCATGTAAGGCAGCCTCCTGGTCAATTCAATAGGGGTGGAACCCCTGGTGGTGGTGGTACTGCGGACAGATATATTACCCCACAATGTGGGAAGTGCAAGAAATACCACAGAGGTGTATGTGGTGCTGGTCCGCTGGCTTGTTTTAAATGTGGTCAGAATGGCCACTTTGCTAGAAATTTTCCATCTTCTTCGGGGCAGGCTGCGAATCTGCAGGCCTTGCCAACCGCGACTACTACTGCTACTCCTACCGCTGCTATTCCTACGGTTGGACGGGTATATACTACAAATGCTCAACATACGGAAAAGGCTCCGAATTTGGTAAAAGGTATAATTTTCCTCTCTAATGTTGATTTGTCTGTGTTATTTGATTCGGGAGCAACGCATTCTTTTGTGGCGGACTATATGGCTAAAGCGTTGGACTTAAGAACAACACGAATGGTTCCTCCGATGCGTATTACTACCGCTACAGGTGAGGTTAGTGAATCGTCTTGGATTTGCGAAGATGTGAAGTTCACCTATTTAGGCAGGGGTTACACTATTGATTTAATTATCTTACCCCTGGCCTCTGTCAATTTGATATTGGGGATGGATTGGTTGTCTCGGAACTGCGCAATGATTGATTGCTGCGGAAAGAGGTTGTTACTATCTCATGAGAGGCCGTCTGTTTGTCCGTCTTTGTATTTGTCAGTCAGTCAAACTGTGAAAGCCTTGAAGGCTGGGGATCTGGGTTATGTCCTTTTGGGCGGATTGGTGGGTGACAAAAAGGAGGAGATTTCTTCTATTCCGGTTGTTAATGAGTTTGAGGATGTATTCCCTGATGAGATACCGGAATTTCCGCCTGAGAGAGAGATTGAATTCTCGATTGACCTATTGCCTGGTGTGGGGCCGATCTCCTTGGCTCCATACCGGATGTCGCCACTTGAGTTGGCCGAGTTGAAGCAACACATTGAGGAACTATCTGCGAAGAATTTTATCAGGCCGAGTGTGTCTCCGTGGGGAGCACCGGCGATATTTGTGAAGAAAAAGGATGGTAGCATGAGATTGTGCACTGACTACCGACAGTTGAATAAAGTGACGATTAAGAACCGGTACCCGTTGCCGCGCATTGATGACTTATTAGATCAGTTGAGGGATGCCTGTGTGTTTTCGAAGATTGATCTCCGGTCCGGATATCACCAGATTCGGATTAAACCGGAGGATGTACCTAAAACAGCTTTCCGATCCAGATATGGACATTTTGAATATCAAGTGATTCCTTTTGGGCTTACTAATGCCCCTGCGGTGTTCATGGATTATATGAATCGCATCTTTAAACCGTATTTGGACCAGTTTGTAATTGTATTTATTGACGACATCTTGATCTATTCTAAGAGTAAGGAGGAGCACATCGATCATCTGAGGACTGTGTTGCAGGTGTTGAAGGATAAGAAACTATATGCTAAACTGTCTAAGTGTGAATTCTGGTTGTCTGAGGTGCAATTTTTGGGTCATGTTATTTCTGCAAGTGGTGTTGCAGTGGATCCAAGCAAGATTGAAGCGGTGAGCGACTGGGAACGACCTAAGACTGTGACTGAGGTTAGAAGTTTTCTGGGGCTTGCTGGTTATTATCGCCGGTTTATACAGGGATTTTCTGCAATGGTTCTACCGTTGACCCGATTGACACGAAAGGATACTCCTTTTGTGTGGACCCAGGAATATGAAGACTGTTTTCTGTTACTCAAAGAGAAGTTGACCACTGCTCCGGTGTTAACTCTACCTGATCCGGAGGGTGAGTTTGTTTTATATTGTGATGCTTCTAAGAAAGGTTTAGGGAGCGTACTGATGCAGGAAGGAAAAGTGATTGCTTATGCGTCCAGACAGTTAAAGCCGCATGAAGAGAATTATCCGACGCACAACTTAGAACTGGCTGCTATTGTGTTTGCCTTGAAAATCTGGAGGCACTTTCTGTATGGGATGAAATTTGTTGTGTTCATTGACCACAAAAGCTTGAAATATTTGTTTGATCAGAAGGAGCTGAATATGAGGCAGCGTAGATGGGTTGAATTCTTAAAAGATTATGACTTTGAGCTGAAATATCACCCGGGAAAGGCTAATGTTGTGGCAGATGCATTGAGTAGGAAGTCTGCCAACTTATCTCATATGATGATGTGGGACAATGAAGTGATTGAATAATTTCGGGACATGAAAATAACGGATTTCTTTGCAGGGAGAATGTGAGATATGGAGTTGACTCGAATTGAAAACGAGCTGCACGAGAAGATTAAAGAGACTCAAATTCAGAATGAAACTATCAAATATTTGAAAGGCCAGAGTGGCATATCTGTTAATGAACAGGGACTATTATTATATCAGGGCAGGATTGTTGTGCCCAAGGAACTTGCAGAGGAAGTTATGACTAAGGCCCATAAGGGTCAATATGCGATCCACCCAGGTGCCACAAAAATGTACCAAGATTTGAAAGTTAAGTTCTGGTGGCCTGGGATGAAAAGGGATGTTGCTGAGTACGTATCTAAGTGCTTGGTTTGTCAGAAAGTAAAAATAGAGCATCAAAAACCTGCTGGGCTACTACAGCCGCTGGATATACCAGAATGGAAATGGGAGAGTATTTCGACGGATTTTGTTGTGGGATTGCCTCAAACTCAGGCTGGTTACGATTCGATTTGGGTTATTGTGGACCGACTTACGAAGTCTGCACATTTTCTACCGGTACGAGTGGATTTCACCACAGAGAAGTTGGCTACGTTGTATGTAAAGGAGATTGTGAGACTCCATGGGATACCGATTAGCATTGTCAGTGATCGGGACCCGAAGTTTACTTCACGCTTTTGGGGAGCTTTGCAGCAGGCTTTTGGCACTCAGCTTCGACTGAGCACTGCGTATCACCCACAAACTGATGGTCAGACTGAGAGGACCATACAGACACTTGAGGATATGCTGAGAGCTTGCACATTGTATATCTCACCTCGTGTTTGGGGGACCACATTTCAGGGCATTATGAGCCGGGAGGAGCTTCGGGCAAGAAGCCCGCTTAGTGGACAGCGGATTGTGTAATAGCCCGTTACGTACCGGTATTGTTAACATTGATTATGATATTAAGCGCAGTTACAATCACAGTAATTGGTTAATTAAATTACGGGCAAACTTTTTTCTTTTTCCATATTCCTTTTCATAACCATAACCCTTTTCCGTAATCAATTAAAACAACACTATAATTGTAAATGCAATACGCGGAAGCATACAGTTTACTAACATCACTAATCTTTCTTTTTATTCAACTCCTTTAAACTCATCAATTTACTTTCATATCTTACCATGTTCTACCCCTTTACATTAGTTACGCGTGGTTTCAAACCACGTACCATGTGGAGTTCTACCCATCAAGTTAAGCCCCTTTCTTTTAGGCTAGAAAAACTTAAATTTTCAAAAATTGCACTGTGGTAATCGATTACCAGTGGGTGGTAATCGATTACCACCTGTCAAAAATGAGACAGTAGCTAAATTTTCACCTCCTCTGTTCTGGTAATCGATTACCAACTTTGGGTAATCGATTACCTCACATGGTAATCGATTACCAAAGCTCAGTAATTGATTACCAGTGAAGACAGTAGCCAATTTTCGTCCCCTGTTGCATGGTAATCGATTACCATGCTTGGGTAATCGATTACTATGCAGTAAAAATGACAGATTACAGCATTTTAAGCCCAAGAAGGGTTGTGTAATCCATCCCAAACACCTTAGTACTCCACACAACACTTAAACATACTCTAATGTGGGCACTAGGCCCTTCAAACATGCATTTTTATTCAATTATGCATCAATTACATAGTCTTTAGTATAATGGCCATTTACATCAAATATGGTCCATTTTACAACATATTCATCAAGGCTTCTAGTACAGTGAATGTGGCAATGGACAAGTCCCATGCTCACTCAAATATACAATAGATTCTAAATCATACATATACATCAATTTGAAAGACTTAACAAGTAGTCATGAACATACAAGCATGGCATTTTCAATATGCACAAGTTCATGATCTAAGTCCTAAGCATAAAACATATGCTAAATATGTCCCAATCCAATGCTCATAACATGGTGCCTCCAATATGCACCTCATGCTCCATTCTTCCAGGCTCAACCTAACCTGAAATGATGCCCCAAAACACGGGGTGAGATATATAAATATATCTCAGTAAACCAAGGGCCCTGGAGGTTTCTCCACCCCATGGCTCACTCAATGTGCAAATATAACATCATACAATATGCAAGCAATGCAATATCACCCACCAACTGGAGACAACCCAAGAACATCCACGCATGGATTCACGTTCAAGGACTCCATCATATAACTCCCGAGACAATCCTGGCGCCTCTCCCATGGTTGAGAAGACTCCATGGCAAAACCCAACCGGAACTCCTCATGAGCCCTATCCGGCGGATGTCCCCCGTTTGGATCATCCTGGTGTCGCTCCCAGAGTCGACCCCATGGCACATTCCAACTGGCATTCTCACACAGGATGAACCCAGCGGATGTCCAAACCAACACACGTCAACTGGCCAGTGACCAAACAATTTCTCATACAATCCAAGCAATATGCATACAAGCACATAATCACACAATGCCATAATCACATAATCCAACCACAACCTTCCACTAGGTGTGGTGGAGCACACAAGGGCTAAACCCCAGTTCCAAAGGTTACCTCAACACCGAGCCCATGCTCCAACGTAAGCTCCAAGCTTACCCGCTTCCAAAGCGTCCAAAAGAGGCAACCTAGATAATCCACAACATGATTATCAAACCATTTCCAAATCAATCATTTAATCTCAAGTAATTATTCATTTTACTTCAATCTCTTTTATAGATCAAATTACCAAATACATCATGAATCACACATTCTTTCTTCTCATTCCACTATATCACACTATACCATCATCCAATTAAACATCATTTTATATCATACCACATCGATTTCACAACCTTTACATCATTTTTTTCCTCTAAACCTCCCTATGGTTCGAATTCTTCAAGGATTGGTTCTACAAGGTTTTCAATTCCATTTTAACACACACACTAATCATATAATCATATTATCAACCTATACCAATGGTCCATCATTCAATTATTCAATTACACCACATAACAATTTTCATGAAATTTCCACAAATTTTCCTAAGTTAAAAACCCAACTTTTTTCACCAAAATTTATCATAGCATTTCTAGCTTACAAGCATCATTCTAAGGCCTTTTCATCTAATAGCATTTTTCCATTTGAGCTCTCTATCATCACACATCTAAGATTAAAGATTCAAAGCATAATTTCTAGATCTACAAAATCAACCACAAAAATACCACAAATATACTCACCATCGAGTGTATGAACACCACCAAGGCTCCATCAATCCAAAGGAGATCCAAAAACTCCCAAAACTCCAAGAACATCAAAGG
The DNA here is from genome assembly GCA_032173675.1 of Gastrolobium villosum. Taxonomy (NCBI): domain Eukaryota; kingdom Viridiplantae; phylum Streptophyta; class Magnoliopsida; order Fabales; family Fabaceae; genus Gastrolobium; species Gastrolobium villosum. Next base: position 14,876 of record JAVKPL010006626.1, on the reverse strand, counting down.
GGTCGGATCTGTCCCTGCCCAAAACGCAGCAATGGAGGTGGTTTCATGGCTTAAGAGTACCACCAATGGCTTTAGAAGGTTGTTTACAATAGATTTCAACACCAAAATCAAGTGATTTGGTGAAGAATTGAAGAAATGGTGAGGAAAAAGAAATGGGTTCATGTTTTTGCAAGAATGGAGAAGGCCACGGGAGAAAAGAAGAAAAGAGAAGAAGAAAAGGAGGAGGGAGGCGTGGGGTCAAGTGGGTTTTGGCCCCGCGGGTCCCACACGCGATCTAACTTTCATCCCGATAAAAATTCTGATCATATATTCTTAATCTACATATTTTTCCAGTCCATGACATATTTTTCTTTCCTCAAAATATTGATAAAAATTTCACACTTATCGGTACACTCATACCGCAGTACCTTTCACTTAAAAAGTCACTATTCATCACTTTTTCACAATTTTGCCTATTCACTCAATTTTCCGTCCTGATTCCATTTCCAGCGTTATTTTTGTCATATTAAATCTCTAACTCAATTTTTATGCCTCGGTTTACGTTCTTGGCAATTTACCATTTTGCCCTTTTTGCCCATTTTGGCCATAATTCTCTGATTTTCACTAATCCACCAATTCTAACTCATATTCTATCAAATAAATTCACATTTAATTTTACGAGGTGTTATATTCACCCCACCTTTTAGGAATTTTGTCCGCAAAATCAACTATGCACATATGCTAACTCGGGATACAGCCAGAGAATCTCAGTCCCCCGTACCCAAGAAGCTCCATCAGTGCGCGGACACCAAAATAATTGTTTACATTTCTATCTTTTGGCTTTTCAGCCCCATTTCACAATGGTCTTGCCTTTCAAAGGCCCAATGGAAGACCTCAAGTCCTTCCCAATTTCAATCTCAATCTCAACCGGTGACACCACATGTGAACAACCGGAGCGTACCACACAGTTGTGCAATTTCTCTGCTTTACCAAGCCAATTGCTTTTCATATGTCAGACTACCTAGCACATATAGCCCATAATTCCTCTTGACAGGTTTTCCTACCTAATTAATGCTTCAATAAATATACTCATAGGGTCATATCACGCTTTGTTCAATCTGTGCCACACAGGCAACTATTACTATCTGATACATTACAGCCACCATTTTCCTTATCTGACTTTTATTTTTACGGAGTGTTAACTCTCGTCATCAATTTTTTTCACATTTCTTATTCCACATTAAACACTATTACGGAATTTCACAGCCCCTCAGTGCAATTCACCGAGTAATCATCTGGTTCACACTCACTATACTCTTATCTTCTAAGGGATTAATCCCCCATTTTTGGCACTTAGCCACCACTCGTATATACACATTTTGCTTTTCTCATGTTCTTAACCTATAACGTACCATTTCACCTCAACACTTTACCTTTAACAAGCACCATTTCTGTGCTAAACGTTTGAATCCAACCCTACTGGTTTACCAACTTTCGCCAAAACACAACGGCGGATCACTTCCTCAAGACATTTAACTGGTACACAATGGACCACACATTATAATTTATACACTACATCGGCTAATTCAAAGCCTTCATCCAAGGATTCACTCATTAATTTTCATACACTAGATCATACTTGCAATTTCAACTAATCATATCAAAACTGAACACATAGTTCATCATGGATTTCCCACATTAAAGGCAACATGCCTAAGATTTCCACTAACAACTTTCTTTAGTTATCGTTTCATACTCATTCTCTCAATTCCACATGTATTTCATCCTATGTACCTCACCTTCATTATCATTTCATTCAATACACCTCACCTTCATTATCATTTCATTCAACCAGTATGTATCACTCCAAGGTCACATATCATCTTTCTCTCTTAACTGTCCCATCACATAGGGATTTTCAAAGCCTATTTATCATGCCACTAGGAACTAAATCCATCACTATCATCTCTTTCACAATTTCACATCGGTGATTACACAAGTCTCTCGGACTATCAAAGTACTACTAGCACACTCCATTGTATGTCTTGGTACATAGCCAAGAACAACATCCACATTGTGTATTTTCAACACATCTCTCACACTAATTTTTGCATCTATACTACTCCATCAGTAACTCTACCACCAGGGTAGAGGTATCAACCTTTTATCTCGCCCAAATACCATTCCATTTAACAACTAGCACCACACTTTCTTACTTGACTACATCACCATTCTATCACTTATTAAATCATTGGCCACTCAGGCCACCAACTTAGCTTAACATCTTACCATCACAAGCCTTCCCATAAAACCTTGACTCAATCATCATCACTAATCAATTTTCCATTCCCTTCACATAGGGTGATAATCCAATAATTCATTTCATAATGTCCGTAAGACCATAATTCCACGCTACCACACTTGGTATACATTCATGCACATCTCCGAGTGCTCAATTTTATAATTCAAACTGCCATCTCATGGCACCTCTCACATTTCATCATATTAGGCATATTACTGTTCACTTATATTATCCAAAATTCACCTCTTGCGTTCCTCACAAGATACAATCCTCTAATGCAATGGGTAAGAACATCCTTAGGTTTAACCCCTCGAGCTCTTGCTGTCCTAAGGGCCCCAGGTGCAATGCCCCACCAATCAGAGAATCTGTCCTTATAATTCACGCAAGAAGAGGTAACATGCCAACGGCTGTACTAACAGTCCCACTAACACAAGGTTCTACCTCACACTACATTACTTATACAAGATAATAATAATCTCCGGGAACATAATCCATACGGAGATAGCCATATAATCCGAGCATATAAGCCACACAAAGATAAACAAATTCACATCAAATCCGTATATAACGGCAAACAGATTCTTATATAGATACATAATGGTATACTAGTTCTATCTTCCTATTGCACCATCCACTATAACCTTCCAATATGGTTCTTTTCTCAACAGTCTACTCATCTAACTTGACTAGTCATTAGTCTTAGTCCATAACACAATCATCACCACAAGATTCCAACATCTTTCTCATATTTTGACACAAAGTTTTCAATTCATAAAAGTACCCTTGTCCGGTACAGTCCTAATCCGTTGTCCATCATGACTCATAGCAACCATGCTCAACACTGTAGAAGATCCACTTCAGTAGAATAACTTCACTTTTCACCTCAATATTTCACTATGACACCAAGGGTGCCATCATTTAACAGTCCATGCATTCTGCGCATCGGGACCACCAGATAATTTCTAACTTCGAGCAGCGCTCGCCTGGGACTTCCAAGAGCAACACCTCTTAGGATTCAATCCACAAGGGAAACCCAGGACAATACTAATTGTCACAATATTACCAACATGTGTGCCATGGTATAACTTGCACACCGGGACTCCATCATGAATCCCATACCACATTGAGCATCCAATGACACTCCAAAGAGACAATCTCTTCCACACTTCCCATCATAGGGAATTTCACTTACATCATTACTCTTTTACCAAAAATAATTTTTTTTCTTTTTCCATAGAGTTTACTAACTCAAAACAACACACTCATACATTTAGGCACCCCGGCCTTCACAAAACATACACATTTACACACATATATATATTTACAAATAACACTTAGCCATCACAGGATTACTATCCCCATATAGTTAAGCCACATCCTCAACTTGCAATGCTCCACAACATTATGGAAGCATCTTAGTACCATTATTACACCACACTCAGTTATGTTTTCTTCACCTCACATTTGTCAAGTCCAACCATTCTTAACTTATGGATCCTCATACTTTCAATCAAATTCATCCAATGCCATACATGGCAATTTCCTCAACTTCTTATATTTTACTTTTTGTACACATGATATCTTCACTTACATCTAACCAGCATTAATCATCATGGACCAAAGTCCCATTTTAATCATTGAGTTATCCCACACATCATTTCCATAGTTCTTTTAAGTTACTCACAATCCTCAATCCAAATTTTGAAATTTCAATTTTATTTCTACATCCAAGCATCTTAAGTCATCCAAGTGTATGCCCTCATCAAGGGTCTTATAACCTTATCATTTTAACCCTAAGGTATCCAATATTACCTATCAACACTCATATTCCAATTTTCACGAATTCATCGGGGTTCCAATTCCCCTACCATACCAAAGATATACCACTAATTCTCACATATACTCAATTGTTCTAACTCCCCATACATCTAGGAAAGACTACAAACATCAACATACCAATATCAACTCAAATCAATCCTTTTACTAACCACAAGACCACACATTCAACTATGGTAGCATTCTACCCAAAGTGGTTAAAATCTTATATCAGTTCATTCTCACTAAGTCCTCCATGACAGTATCACAATTCATTCTCACTAAGTCCTCAATTATACCAATTTCACTTACTAACATATCCATCCGTGGGGTAGTCAACACTGCACCCACCACCTTAGCCTAAAGACTGGCATTGGTGCTCCAGGGTTGTCACGAAGGCATCTTATACTGACCACACATTGAACACGAAGGAATGGGTTGATCAGGCCCAAACTGAGGAATCACATGTGTAGCAGTCAATAAGAGTCTACGTACAACTATACAGCACTCACCTCAATTACACAATCATCAGAGTTCCCTAAAGAAACTGCTCTGATACCATAAAATGTAACAGCCCGTTACGTACCGGTATTGTTAACATTGATTATGATATTAAGCGCAGTTACAATCACAGTAATTGGTTAATTAAATTACGGGCAAACTTTTTTCTTTTTCCATATTCCTTTTCATAACCATAACCCTTTTCCGTAATCAATTAAAACAACACTATAATTGTAAATGCAATACGCGGAAGCATACAGTTTACTAACATCACTAATCTTTCTTTTTATTCAACTCCTTTAAACTCATCAATTTACTTTCATATCTTACCATGTTCTACCCCTTTACATTAGTTACGCGTGGTTTCAAACCACGTACCATGTGGAGTTCTACCCATCAAGTTAAGCCCCTTTCTTTTAGGCTAGAAAAACTTAAATTTTCAAAAATTGCACTGTGGTAATCGATTACCAGTGGGTGGTAATCGATTACCACCTGTCAAAAATGAGACAGTAGCTAAATTTTCACCTCCTCTGTTCTGGTAATCGATTACCAACTTTGGGTAATCGATTACCTCACATGGTAATCGATTACCAAAGCTCAGTAATCGATTACCAGTGAAGACAGTAGCCAATTTTCGTCCCCTGTTGCATGGTAATCGATTACCATGCTTGGGTAATCGATTACTATGCAGTAAAAATGACAGATTACAGCATTTTAAGCCCAAGAAGGGTTGTGTAATCCATCCCAAACACCTTAGTACTCCACACAACACTTAAACATACTCTAATGTGGGCACTAGGCCCTTCAAACATGCATTTTTATTCAATTATGCATCAATTACATAGTCTTTAGTATAATGGCCATTTACATCAAATATGGTCCATTTTACAACATATTCATCAAGGCTTCTAGTACAGTGAATGTGGCAATGGACAAGTCCCATGCTCACTCAAATATACAATAGATTCTAAATCATACATATACATCAATTTGAAAGACTTAACAAGTAGTCATGAACATACAAGCATGGCATTTTCAATATGCACAAGTTCATGATCTAAGTCCTAAGCATAAAACATATGCTAAATATGTCCCAATCCAATGCTCATAACATGGTGCCTCCAATATGCACCTCATGCTCCACTCTTCCAGGCTCAACCTAACCTGAAATGATGCCCCAAAACACGGGGTGAGATATATAAATATATCTCAGTAAACCAAGGGCCCTGGAGGTTTCTCCACCCCATGGCTCACTCAATGTGCAAATATAACATCATACAATATGCAAGCAATGCAATATCACCCACCAACTGGAGACAACCCAAGAACATCCACGCATGGATTCACGTTCAAGGACTCCATCATATAACTCCCGAGACAATCCTGGCGCCTCTCCCATGGTTGAGAAGACTCCATGGCAAAACCCAACCGGAACTCCTCATGAGCCCTATCCGGCGGATGTCCCCCGTTTGGATCATCCTGGTGTCGCTCCCAGAGTCGACCCCATGGCACATTCCAACTGGCATTCTCACACAGGATGAACCCAGCGGATGTCCAAACCAACACACGTCAACTGGCCAGTGACCAAACAATTTCTCATACAATCCAAGCAATATGCATACAAGCACATAATCACACAATGCCATAATCACATAATCCAACCACAACCTTCCACTAGGTGTGGTGGAGCACACAAGGGCTAAACCCCAGTTCCAAAGGTTACCTCAACACCGAGCCCATGCTCCAAACGTAAGCTCCAAGCTTACCCGCTTCCAAAGCGTCCAAAAGAGGCAACCTAGATAATCCACAACATGATTATCAAACCATTTCCAAATCAATCATTTAATCTCAAGTAATTATTCATTTTACTTCAATCTCTTTTATAGATCAAATTACCAAATACATCATGAATCACACATTCTTTCTTCTCATTCCACTATATCACACTATACCATCATCCAATTAAACATCATTTTATATCATACCACATCGATTTCACAACCTTTACATCATTTTTTTCCTCTAAACCTCCCTATGGTTCGAATTCTTCAAGGATTGGTTCTACAAGGTTTTCAATTCCATTTTAACACACACACTAATCATATAATCATATTATCAACCTATACCAATGGTCCATCATTCAATTATTCAATTACACCACATAACAATTTTCATGAAATTTCCACAAATTTTCCTAAGTTAAAAACCCAACTTTTTTCACCAAAATTTATCATAGCATTTCTAGCTTACAAGCATCATTCTAAGGCCTTTTCATCTAATAGCATTTTTCCATTTGAGCTCTCTATCATCACACATCTAAGATTAAAGATTCAAAGCATAATTTCTAGATCTACAAAATCAACCACAAAAATACCACAAATATACTCACCATCGAGTGTATGAACACCACCAAGGCTCCATCAATCCAAAGGAGATCCAAAAACTCCCAAAACTCCAAGAACATCAAAGGGGTCGGATCTGTCCCTGCCCAAAACGCAGCAATGGAGGTGGTTTCATGGCTTAAGAGTACCACCAATGGCTTTAGAAGGTTGTTTACAATAGATTTCAACACCAAAATCAAGTGATTTGGTGAAGAATTGAAGAAATGGTGAGGAAAAAGAAATGGGTTCATGTTTTTGCAAGAATGGAGAAGGCCACGGGAGAAAAGAAGAAAAGAGAAGAAGAAAAGGAGGAGGGAGGCGTGGGGTCAAGTGGGTTTTGGCCCCGCGGGTCCCACACGCGATCTAACTTTCATCCCGATAAAAATTCTGATCATATATTCTTAATCTACATATTTTTCCAGTCCATGACATATTTTTCTTTCCTCAAAATATTGATAAAAATTTCACACTTATCGGTACACTCATACCGCAGTACCTTTCACTTAAAAAGTCACTATTCATCACTTTTTCACAATTTTGCCTATTCACTCAATTTTCCGTCCTGATTCCATTTCCAGCGTTATTTTTGTCATATTAAATCTCTAACTCAATTTTTATGCCTCGGTTTACGTTCTTGGCAATTTACCATTTTGCCCTTTTTGCCCATTTTGGCCATAATTCTCTGATTTTCACTAATCCACCAATTCTAACTCATATTCTATCAAATAAATTCACATTTAATTTTACGAGGTGTTATAGATTGCTTGTGGTGCATTGAGCTTGCATGATATTTTGGAGGAGACTTTGGAGTGCACATAGCATGCCATTTAGTATTTTGAGACTTAGGTCATGAACATATTGCATGATGTTATTTCCATGCTTTTGTAGTGTTCATGATTAGTTTCTAAGTCTTGTTTATTACTATATATTCATGCCTTGGATGAATTGTATCTTTTGAGTGAGCATGGGACTTGTCCATTGCCACATTTATTGTAATTGAGGCCTTGTCACATTATGTTGTAAATGGTCAATTCTTGTTGTAAAATGGCCATTAACTTAAGGACTTTGTAATTGATGCATTCTTTAATGAAAATGCATGATGGAAGGGCCTAGAGCCTACATTAGGGTATGTGTAAGGTTTGTGCGGAGTATTAAGGTGTTAGGGATGGATTGCACAACTCTTTTTGGACTTAAAAAGCTGTCATCTGTCATTTTTACTGCATAGTAATCGATTACCCAAGCATGGTAATCGATTACCATGCAACAGGGGACGAAATTCTTGCTACTGTCTACCTGGTAATCGATTACCAGAGTCTTGGTAATCGATTACCTAGTGGAGTAATCAATTACCCAAGCTTGGTAATCGATTACCAGAGAACAGGGGATTGAAAAATTGGCTACTGCCTCATTTTGGTACCTTGGTAATCGATTACCACCCCCTTGGTAATCGATTACCATAGTGTAAAATTGGAAAATCATGTTTTTCTAGACTAAAAGAAAAGGGCTTAACTTAGTCTGTAGAACTCCAAATGGTGCGCGGTTTGAAACCACGCGTAGCTAATGTAAAGCACTATAACATGTTAAGATGTGAGAGTAACATGATAAGTTTAAATGAATTGAGTGAAAAGAAAGATTAGATATGTTAGTAAACTGATTGATTCCGCGAATTGCATTTACAATTATAGTGTTGTCTTAATTGATTACGGAAAAGGTTATTGTTTACTAAAAGGAAAGTGTTAAAAGAAAAAAGTTGCCCGTAATTTAATTAACTCAATTACTGTGATTGTAACTGCGCTTAATATCATAATCAATGTTAACAATACCGGTACGTAACGGGCTGTTACATTTTATGGTATCAGAGCAGTTTTGTGAGGGAACTCTGATTGTGTATGTTTGTATCTTGTGTTCCATAGCTATCTGTGAACTATTTATGATTAATGTATATGTGATTCCTCAGTGTGGGTCTGATCAACTCATTCCTGTGTTACATGTACAGATATCATGAGTAGGGCGCGTGGTCGCCGTGGGGCACGTGGTGCAGGTCCTTTGCCACCGGATCCGGTCACTGCAGTCCTGAATGCTCTGCAGGCGGAGACGGCTGCAAATAGGAATATGACTGAAAACCTGATGAAGCCTAATCCGGATATGATGCAAGCCTTTATGGCTGAAATGAGGGCTGATAGAAACCGTCCTCGGAGGGATGATTCACCTCCACACACGGCTACGGTGACTCCTACACCGACGCCATCTGTTACTCCTCAACAAGGGGAGAGTGGGGCTAGTCACCACACTGGTGAGGCTAGTCATCATACCACTGACCCTAGTTATGTTCCTGATCCGTCATCTGTTGCTCAATCCACTGGGGTTGCGGGGCAGGTGTTTGATAATGCTGATGATGAGCGTAGGCTCATAGCCTTTAGGAAACATAAGCCACCTGCATTTCTGGGGTCAAGGGACCCGAAGGAGGTTACTACTTGGCCGAGGGGAATGGATAAGATCTTCCAAGTGATGAGATGCCAAGACCCACAGAAGATATTGTATTCCGTTTATATGCTGGAGGGTGACGCCCAGGAGTGGTGGGACAATGTGTCTCGCCCTTATGCTATTCAGGGTGAGGAAATTTCCTGGACTATGTTTGAAGTACTGTTTCATGAAGAATATTTTCCCCGCGATGTCCGAGAGGCAAAGCAAAGTGAGTTTGATAGTCTTGTGCAGGGAGTCATGAATGTGGATGCCTATGTGGCGAAATTCAATGAACTTGTAAAGTTTGCAAATTATGGAGGTACTCTACCTACTCCTGAGTTTTTGTCAGCTAAATTCCAAAGAGGGCTGAATGAAAAGATTGCAAAAAGAATGTCGAATACTGCGGTGAGAAACTTTGCTGATTTGGTGACCCAATGTAAGAGGGTCGAGACTGTTTATGGTAGGTATCCAAAATCTGATACGGCGAAAGAACAAGAGATTAAGAGGACACCTGGTCTTTCAGGTAACACTAATAGAGGAGGCTTCAACAATAATAATAGGGGCAGGGGTTGCATGTAAGGCAGCCTCCTGGTCAATTCAATAGGGGTGGAACCCCTGGTGGTGGTGGTACTGCGGACAAATATATTACCCCACAATGTGGGAAGTGCAAGAAATACCACAGAGGTGTATGTGGTGCTGGTCCGCTGGCTTGTTTTAAATGTGGTCAGAATGGCCACTTTGCTAGAAATTTTCCATCTTCTTCGGGGCAGGCTGCGATTCTGCAGGCCTTGCCAACCGCGACTACTACTGCTACTCCTACCGCTGCTATTCCTACGGTTGGACGGGTATATACTACAAATGCTCAACATACGGAAAAGGCTCCGAATTTGGTAAAAGGTATAATTTTCCTCTCTAATGTTGATTTGTCTGTGTTATTTGATTCGGGAGCAACGCATTCTTTTGTGGCGGACTATGTGGCTAAAGCGTTGGACTTAAGAACAACACGAATGGTTCCTCCGATGCGTATTACTACCGCTACAGGTGAGGTTAGTGAATCGTCTTGGATTTGCGAAGATGTGAAGTTCACCTATTTAGGCAGGGGTTACACTATTGATTTACTTATCTTACCCCTGGCCTCTGTCAATTTGATATTGGGGATGGATTGGTTGTCTCGGAACTGCGCAATGATTGATTGCTGCGGAAAGAGGTTGTTACTATCTCATGAGAGGCCGTCTGTTTGTCCGTCTTTGTATTTGTCAGTCAGTCAAACTGTGAAAGCCTTGAAGGCTGGGGATCTGGGTTATGTCCTTTTGGGCGGATTGGTGGGTGACAAAAAGGAGGAGATTTCTTCTATTCCGGTTGTTAATGAGTTTGAGGATGTATTCCCTGATGAGATACCGGAATTTCCGCCTGAGAGAGAGATTGAATTCTCGATTGACCTATTGCCTGGTGTGGGGCCGATCTCCTTGGCTCCATACCGGATGTCGCCACTTGAGTTGGCCGAGTTGAAGCAACAATTGAGGAACTATATGCGAAGAATTTTATCAGGCCGAGTGTGTCTCCGTGGGGAGCACCGGCGATATTTGTGAAGAAAAAGGAATAAAGTGACGATTAAGAACCTGTAACATCCCACATAATTAGTAAAATACATTTGATGGCTTGCGAATTTTTGATCCTTATCCTTGGATGAGACTAAGTTAAGTATTTAAATTAAAACATAGGAGGGTGCATATGTAGGCATGTGAAATTTATTAAAATCATATGAGTAGTTTGAGTGTGTGTTAGAAGGCTTTAGTGTTTATTGGGCTTTGGAAGTGGGCTAGTGTGTGTGGACTTGTCACTATTGGACTTGTGTGATTGGGTTCTTTGTGTGTGTGGCCAATGGCCCAAGGAGGCTCTTGGATCAATCATGTTCAGCCCAATGTTGAACCCACTTTTATCTCCCCTAAGCCTTGTCCAACAAGGTGTCTTGTGTAACAAGAAACTTTCACATGGCTAGAGTAATTCCCACTCCTTCATGCGCAAAAGAGACTTAGAAAATCTGCCAATTTTCTTCATGCATGACCGCCACCTCACACCTTAGTTTGTGCACATTTGATTTCAACTTCATTGCATGGAAGACACATGTACTATTTAGCATGATTTTGGGCTGCATCCTTCTTCATTTTAGGCGCACATGGAGGTGTCATGGAGCAGATTTTTTATGACACAAAATCTGCATTGAGTGTTGACTTGGAGAACCACCTTACACCTTCCATCATGAGGCTGAAATGTGCAGATTTCTGCATGCTTTTGGCAGTCCATCATGAGCCAAATCTGCCCCTTGCTTCCACATGCAACAAAGAAGGATTTTGGACTGCATTTTCCCCCTCATGTGCGCACAAAGGCTGCATCAAATCAGATTTTTTGGCTGCCACAAAGCTGTCTTGCTTGTGGACTTAGAGAACCCTCTTACATGTACTCATGATGACACCTCCTTCCTCTCCACCATGTGCGCATGACTTGCTTGTTGGTGTGGAAAAATTCTGACTTAGGACAACTTTCAGATCTGAACCTTCCCCCTTTTCACTTCCTTGCATGTGCATAGAGTATGCAAGAAGCAAACCCTTGCTTGTTCAAACCAAATGTGCAGTCCCACCTTCACAAGAAACCAGAATTTTCATGATGCATCATCATGACAACCTCTCCTCACTTCTCTTTAAGATATGCGCCCAAGAGGGCTGTCCCCATTTACAAAGTGCAGCCAACTTCTCCCCTCTTCCATTCCCCCCTCTAAACCGTGTAGTGTAGGAACCATTGGAGAAAGAAAAACTTTGCTAAGACAACTCACCTTCCCTCACACTCTCAACCGTGTCATATACACCAAGCAAGTGCAAGCTCTTCTTCTCCTTTCCCTCACTGTCCAGCCTTGTTCCTCAACCTTGAAGCTGTCCAAGATTGTCCCTCCTCACCATTTATGCGCATAGATCATCTCCTAGGAAGTGTGGACTTGTTGTTGGTAGAACTAGAAAGGTGTGGTGTGTGAGCGAGAAGTGTGTGCTACAAGAGGTAAGCCTAGAACTTAGACCTCTTTCATGGTGTGTAATCATGTGTGTTCTTGAATGTCTCCTTGAATATGTCTTGTATTGGATTCTTGATTGAACATGGTGAAAGTATAAGGATGGAGCTATTTTATGATGATTTGTATGCATAAGTTATGGAATGAAAGTCCCATGGTTATGCTTAAGAAATATGCCACTGTTTATGTGTGAATGTGCCACTGTTTTGAGGATATATATGCCACTGTTTCTCAATGAATCTACCACTGTTTTGAGGATGCATATGCCACTGTTTCGGTTGGACAAACTCACCATTTTGATGCCACTGTTTCTGCATAAAATGCTCACTGTTTTAGTCCATTATGTGCCACTGTTTCTGCATAAAATGCTCACTGTTTTGATGTCACATATGTCACTGTTTTGCACCAAAAATACTCACTGTTTTAGTACTTAATGAGCCACTGTTTCTGCATAAAATAACCACCATATTGATGTTCAAACACCACTATTTATGCCACTGTTTTAATGTCCAAAAATCATGATTTATGCCACTGTTTTAATCACCATTTATGCCACTGTCTTAATGTTCAAAAATCTCTCTTTATGCCACTGTTTTGATGTGCAAATACCTCTACCTATGTCACTGTTTCATGTTCAAATGCAACCATTCATGCCACTGTTTTGATGCACAAATAACACTACTTATGCCACTGTTTTGAGGTTCAAATGCCATTGACTATGTCACTGTTTTAACATTCAAATGCCACTGTTTCTGCCACTGTCTAATGCCACTGTTCTGCCACTGTTTTGAGGTCCAAAATGTCACTGTTTCTGTTTTAAAATGGTCACTGTTTCTGCTGTAAGGTGCTACTGTTTTTCTGCTGTAAAACGTCACGGTTTCTGTCCACTGTTTTTAAGTAAAACGTCACTGTTTCTGCCCACTGTTTTTAAGGAGAACGTCACTGTTTCTGCCCACTGTTTTTAAGGAAAAAGTCACTGTTTCTGCTCACTGTTTTAAGAACAAACGTCACTGTTTTCTGCTGTAAAACACTGTTGTATGCTCACTGTTTCTCTGCTGTAAAACACTGCTGTATGCTCACTGTTTTCCACTGTAAAACGCTGCTGTATGCTCACTGTTTCTGCTGTAAATCGCCGCTGTAAATGATTGGTTGTAATTGATTTAGGTGCGCTTAAGAAGTGAGATACTTCGCTGCGGTTTGGTATTGTTTAAGACACGCAAGGTAAGTGTCAGGCGATATTACCTAATGTGACTATTGGTATAAAATTGTGACATGATGCTCCATATTCCGTAAAAGTATTATGTTCCTTATGATGAAAGGAAACTGCCAAAAATGTGCCGTGATGGCTATATGATTATGAGGTAAAGACGTTATGTGGCAGCATAACGCATATGAAAAGTATATGTGCCGTGATGGCTATATGAAAGGTATATAAGCATGCACCTTACATCATACCGCATTTTTACGCTTTGTGTGTGAAAGCATAGCATGACATGCATGTATCAAGATCATATAGGCCTTGTTTTAGAATAGTTATGTACAGGACCATGTGTTTGAGCAAGCATCATATAGGCATCCCCAAGGTACCGGGGTATGGGACACTTGGCATCAGTCCGCATAGGCCCACAGTTGGAATCCACATGGAGCTCAGGTGCCAAGGGATATTTGATTCCACTGTGAAGTGCGCGCACGACGGTGCTAAAAGCGCAAAGGAAAGGCGTTATATACGCAATATATGAATATGATGAAAAGGAAAGGCGTTATATGCGCTATATATATGAATATGATGAAAAGGAAAAAGGTAAAGGAACAAGGATATGTTGAAGTGACTGTTTATGATTTTGTGCCTAGTTAATACTGTTATATTACTGGTTTTGTTGCCACACTACTGGGATTATTCTCACCCCTTTGGGGCTGCTATTTTCCAAAATGGCAGGAGGACGTAAAAGCATATGAAGACATGATATTTGCTGTTGCTTGCTGATGAATGGACGTGTACTGTTGCTGTTTGATTGATTGGATGACTGTAATGATTAATGTTTTGGTACTCTTGGATGACTGTAGACTTTATCATCTCTAATTTACCTTGAACTTTTATGAACAGCGGCTATTTTGGAAAACCTTTGTGAAAGGAATTTTTGAATGACTTATGTGCTGAAATTTTTACAGTGCACCTTACGGGTGGTGTTTTTATGAGCAAACGAACTCCGATTTACTATTATTTTATATGCACGCGAAGCCCCAAACGTGCTCTTTCTAAATCACTTGAAACATTTTTTATCGTCCAAACAGAAGTGATAAGAACTGTAGAAATGCTTCTCGGATTTGTTTACTGCTATGAGAATTTTTGTTAGCTCATGTGACGTCAACGACTCTA